>JABSSZ010000045.1:0-75663 GCA_013755755.1 Fusarium sp. NRRL 25184 | reverse complement strand
GAGGAGGGGGAGGGCAGTAACGGTAGAGAGCCTTGAGGCTGCTGCTGGGGATGTTGGAGATGTAACGGCGGCTGTTGATTCTGCAGGTAGTGAGAGGGGGGAGGCGGCTGTTGTGAATCAAAGGACTCGCTCGAGCTGAAGGCAGTGTTATGGGACGAGGACAAGGCTGAATGGGGGTTTATGCTGGAAGGATTGTTGGCGCTCGCATTAGCACTGGCAGTGTTGGCATTGGCACCGACCGAGTGCGAGTGGCCGAAGTGGGCGCCGTGGGAGGCTGAGTCTGCCTCGTCAAGGAGTTGCTGGTGCTGCTGAACTTGATAGTGTTGATCCTGCTGGATCTGCTGCTGTTGTTGGAGCTGCTGAGCCTGGTGGCTTGGTTGACGCTGGTGGCCTGCCGCTTGAGGTGTCGCAGCACTACCGCCTGTCGGAGTCTGGCTGTTGTTCGTCGGGTTTGAAGTCGCAGGCGTCTTGGACGAGTTTCGCGGCTCACTGAGCGCATGCGATGACCGGTTGCTGTGCTTGCCGAGGAAGTTCCTCATACTGCGATTGCGATTGTCGTTGCGGACGGCAGATGAGGAGGGAGTTCGGAGGAGGTAATCGCGCACGGCGAGTGTTGAGGTCGGAGAGAATGGAACAGGCGGAAGTTATGGGAGGCAGATGAGAGAGATAGAGTCCAATGCCAGCTAAGGTAGGTAGGTGAGGTAAGTCAAGTCCTGTAGGTCACCTATCGAAATCGGGGCAGTACACCAGAGCCAGGTACTTCTTTGAGCCACCTAGAAGCAATGGAGGGCACCGATCGGACGGGACGGGACACGACGCAAGCTGATTGAGCTATCCCGTTCTGCCTGTGTCTAGGTGGGTGCCGGTGCTGAACCCGTTGCCATGGATGGGCCGTAGTGGATGTTCAGCGCCTTACTTGCCAAGGCTTGCTACCTACCTTAGTACCTACCTAGTAGGTAGGTAGGTACCTAACCTATGTGCAGACCTCGTGGACACCGAACATCCATGGATCCCTGGAGAGATTGGGTAGTAGAGGGGTGATAAGGCGGATACAGTACCACTCACTGATATGTCTTTGGGTTGTGTTCCGAGTTGTTGACTTGATCAATTGCCCGGCCGATGCTATTCATTCGTGTATATGGGGTTCATCTGGTCTTGACATGAATAAGACAAGGTCTATCTATCTACGGTCAAAGCACAGCCTCTACTGACTATACCCTGTGGCGCTGCATTTGCATGATGATAGGTACTAAGGTAGGTAGGCAGGCCTGGATTTTGAGACCAAGACCCGGAACTACCTAGATTGCAAAACGGAAAGTTACAACATGCTACCCAAGGCTGATCATTTTTCAACAGATGGTTTGTTACCTCGTCGCATAGAACCATGCACAAGACAACTCCAGTTGAGACGATCGGATATTAGCCAAGACCAAGACCAAGACTCCAGCAGCTTCAGCACGTTCCATGTAAATCTGCCAATCTCCTCTACTGCAGGTGGCATATTCTGGAATATGTATCAACATTTACTGTATCCACTAGCGTAGCCGATATGCACCACAGCCCTTGGATGGTCAGCACCGCGTTGGTTGAGTCTTTTCTCCTCTAGACAAGTTCGTCCACCTCCAAGCTTCCCGTACATGTCAGCAATAAGCCCTCGTATGAGAGCTAGTACTTCAAGCTTTGATCACCTCTCACTTGCGGTGCATCAGCCTTGTCGGAAGTTGTCTCGGTAGGTCCTTGTTTCTTGAGCGGAGTACGCTGGCCAGGCTGCCCTTGTGGACACTGAATTCTGTTGAAAGGAGGCTGTGTCTGTGTGCGGGCTGGGATCCAATTTATGATCCTGTGGTTGAAAGACGATGCCACATTTTGCCGGTTGTTTTGCTAATGACTGATGTAGTCGAACGCGATCATGTCACTATAAAGATCTCTGAATGGTATTCAATATGTTCCATCATTGATTCGTCTTATATAATGTTCGTTGCTATTACATGAAAACCTCTGCAACCCAGTCTTTTTAAATGGTCATCTATAATTTTGAATCTCGGTGCATCCCACAAGCCGTGCGTACCCTGGCAATTTGATACTATGAATAGCAACTCACAAGCTTCCCGTCGGACAGGGGTGTGTGTTAATCCAGTGTCGAGTGTGGCAGCACGAGAACTTGGCTTTGTTTCTCATGAGAAGGTAGATCCGACTGCTGGCCGAGGTCAACATGTGGAATTCCTCTGTTCCCAACGAGCTACCGTGAATTGGATAGCACTACTCTTTTCAGCCTACCATATATTAAACGGCCCAGCTAGCTGACTTGAGGCTGATTCCCAAATGTTGTGACTGTGACACCCGAATACCTATGAGGAGACATACATACAAGGCACATTCCAAATGGATAACCTATAATGTTTTAGAACCACTCGTAGGTCATGAAATTGAAGCAAATACCGTCACCTAACAGTACATCGTCGTATTTTATAGGTAGGTTGAGCAAGCCGTGCCCAAATATCATCAACGCACATGTCTAGGGTAGGCTTGATAAGGTGAACCGTTATTCCCCAAGCCGGCGATTAATTAATTCAGCGACCATGACTTTCGTTTTTCATAATTCAGCTTCCGACCTGCGTGATGAGTCCGAGGACATTGGTATATAAATCTAAGCCTTCAGAAGAAACCTCGGCGCTCTAAAACAACTCATTCGCTGCGAACATTCACACCAACACTACCCAACTCCACCTGTGAGCAGGTGATCTGATAGTTGGCCATCCACTATCACATCTGAACAAGAACAACAACCTGCCGTCATGTGCTTTGGTGCGACTTGCCCAACATGCTGTGAGTTTCTGTCATTTCCTCCACACCAATTCAGTATGTGAGATATTAATTGAAGCCTATATAGCGAAGAAGTCGTGGCGTGGGTGCGGTAACCACGTTCAACAAGTCTTCGACGAAGTGCCACAGGTTGAATGGTGTACTTGTGCTCCCAAAACCAAGATCAGCGGCAAAGAATATCCTCCTGCGGCTCCCATGCAGATTCCGGGCCTGAGTTGGATTTCTGGCATGCTTGGGGGAGGTAGTCGTCAAAATCCTGGCGGTGATAAGAAGCCGGAGCTATGAAGTTATGTGGGCATCATATCTCTGCCACGCTATCAATCAGCTGTTTGGATAACGTGAATGCGGGGATTTGCAGGGGTGAGAGGTCCGGAAGTCGGTAGTTTGAACTTCATGACATGAAATAGGGCGTCGAGTCATATGCATAATGCCGGGGTTGGTGTTTATATGGGGAAGTTTTAACGTTGGGTTGTTTGTATGGATGTATAGTAGACGAGAACGAATGGCATGCGTGAACAATTGGACGAATTACGGAGAAGTTGTACTATGCAAATCGCTGTGCCATAGGCTGAAAGGGTATAGAAATCAAAACAGTTTTCATGTCAAGATTTATAGACGACGATTGCATGTGGATGTTATCATTGTTCCTAAAAGCAGGTGGACGCGGGAATCCCCAGAATGTGGAGAAGACCTTGCTCAACAGGGGACAAAGAAGCGACACCTAACGTTAGATACGGATATGTAATAGAGAGACGATCAAAGGGCGTGACTGATTATGAACTAATAACATATCTCTCGGTTACGCAGTAATCCCCCCCACACGAAGTAGGCAATTTGGGCTTGGACCCGACGAGTTGGAGTCATATCGGAGCGCTTCTATCTCAGACGCCTCGTGATAAGAACCTCAATCTAGCCGGTCAATGGCTGGCTCCAACCCTCCCTCTTTCTCTTCATGAAGCGAGAGAATCAGCCATTAATTAGTCAAGCTCAAACATATCAAAGTTGCTATAATGTTGATGCTATCACCAACCTTCACGCTTGGAGTTGCTGCTCTCCTTGTTGTTACTCATCTCATCATCCGCTTGACTTCGGCTACGGCAAAGGTTCCCGGTCCCTTTACATCCAACTTCACCTCACTTGTACTGAAATGGCACGAACTCAATGCCAACCGTACCGTATACATTCACGAGCTTCATAAGAAATATGGCCCAGTAGTCAGGGTCGCACCCAATGAGGTTTCCTTCACTTCGATTGATGCCCTCAAAGAGATTTATGGTTCCGGTGGTAGCGGATATGACAAGACCGAGTTTTATGACCTCTTTCAAGTCTACGGCAAGCGGTAAGAACTCACATCATAGGGGTGGGATGCTGGGTCTGACTGTGCCTTACAGAACAATGTTCTCAACACTGGTTAAAGGCGATGTAAGTTCAGATTAGGAGCCGTGATGTTTAGTCAAGCTGACTTTTAACCAGCATGCGAAACGACGGAGGATGATTGGCGATAGATATGCCAACAGCAACGTAATGAAGCAAGCCCCCCTGGCCGGGATACAAGAACGCTCCAGGAGGTTTGTAGAGCGTTGTGTTGACTCACCTGACAAGACGGCAGACGTATTTGTAAGTTGAGTGTTCTTCTTTCAGGAGTACGCTAACAAACCGATATAGAGAGGTTAGTTCCGATTACGAGGAGCAGAACCGATTGAGGAGACAGACAAAGCTGACCAAACCAGCGTTGCACGCATATGCTTGTGATTGTGTTACGCACCAGTTGTTCCACCCATATGGAAGCAACTGCCTGCAAAAAAAGGACGATGAAGAAATGATGCATCAAGTTGCTGCCGATGACAGTCTTCAAAGTAAGCCCTCGTATGCCAAGGATCACGCGTTGGAGCTCACAAGAGAACTCAGACCGTCTGGTCCAGTACTATAGCCCGATTCTTCACCGTCTTGGATCCAGCATTCTGACTAGCTTTGCCAAACCTCGACTGATTCCCCTGGCCGACAACTTTGTCGTTGAAAACGCCAAAGAAAATGGTGCAGCAGATTTCACCGTCTTAAACCGGCTTAAGGAGAAGGGTAGCGTCCTTGATACTATCGACATGGCTGCCGAGTGTCTCGATCATATGGCCGCTGGCATCGATACGACCGGCGACGTTCTCTGCTTCTTAATGTGGGAACTTTCACAGCCCCGATCGATAAAGTATCAACGACTTCTGCGAGAAGAGTTTCGAAGCAAGCCTGACGTCCACTTTGACGAGTTGCCCATGCTAGATGCTGTCCTAAACGAGGGACTGAGATGTTTCCCCGCTATTCCAATGTCACTGCCTCGATACGTTCCCCACGGTGGCCGTGTCATTGATGGATTCTCCTTACCCGAGAAGACAGTTGTCAGCTGTCAGGCCCTTTCAGTTCACCGAATCAACGATCATGTCTTCCCCGAGCCGGATAAGTTCTACCCTGAAAGGTGGTTGGAAGCCGAAGGAGACGCCGACCGACGAAGACATCAATGGGCCTTCTCCAGCGGAGGAAGAGGATGCATCGGGAAACAGTGAGTAGCTCTGCTGAGTGTAAAGAGGGAAGATGTTAATACGTGCTATATAGCCTTGCCATGGCGGAGATGAAGACCCTGCTGCGAGACGTGTATTCACGATACGAAACTGAGCCGGATGAATCAATGAAGAGCGAATCTATGGCGATGGACGATCAACTGATATCCTCACGACCTCTCGGAAAGCGATGCCTCCTTAAATTCGTGCCTGTGAAGGGCTGAGCTATAATACAGAGACCGCGACAACGAGTTGATGAGCATTGTCGAGGAGACGGGAGCTTGATCAGGGCATCAGAATCGCGACTCGCACACACACCAGGGACGTCTTTCACCAATACAGTGCAGTTGTCATAGATCAAAGGATGGGGTTGGCAACTCGGCGATAGGGGATATCAAAAGCTCAAACAACTTCACTTGAGGGTAGAGAGTATTTCTATCGCCTATGTAAGAGAAACTCACAATCAAAAACCACCTCAAACAACAACAGATCGTGATTGCATTCGTCGGTTGGAGTTTGTGGCTTTTAAATCCGAACACACCGATGTCGTATTTGTCATTTCCGACTGCATCCCCGAAATCACAACATGAAAAAAGGCAACCATCCAACCATCCAATCCATCAAATCGATGCAAGTGCGTTGCTTTTGCCTGGCTTACACGTGTACAGTGTGAGGAAAAGTCATTATTGGAAGGGGTTGGCAGTTGAAGCATGGGACAGAGGCTCTACCACCAGGCGAAGCGAGCTGTGTAACAGTGGATCACTACCTGGGATGAGCGCTACGAACAGGGTGAGGCGCTGAAAGTACAGTGATTGATCATCTGCCTCGTCACTGTTGGAATCAAACCTAACCTGGAACCTCGCTCAGATTTTAGTAAAAGTTTTCTTGGTACCTGAGGTAGTAGTGTTTCAAACTTTGGAAAAAATCAGTCTTTGTAACTTATTTGTTGGTAACGCAGTATCAAAAACAGTCTCAAACGGTATCTCTACTACCATCATCTGGGCCATTCACTGACATTTTTAATCACAATATCAAAAGGTATTAGCTCTTCTGATGTTGGTTGACCTGGGCTGTCAGAATCTGAGGTTGTGTCAGGTTTTTTTTTTGCCGCCTGCCCCATTCTTTAGCGTCTCTTCCGGGCTTCCAAAAAAACAAAAATCCCGGTCGGCCCTAACGTCGCCCCTCCCTCCGTCCTTCTTAACTCACCTGGTTGCTCCTCTTTTGCATTTTTTCTCTTCTTCTCCTCAACATCACACTCTGCATCTCGTCGAGACAGCAAATCTTAACTCAACTTCACTCAACCGAGCGCCCCTGAACCCTCGCGCCAAGCGCATTTCACTCTCATACTTGCCTGTTGACTCTTCCGGTCGCAGCGCGCATCGCCTACCTGACTTCCCCGCCACTCATACCTGGCTCACGAACTTCGCATCGTTAATAGTGCAGTGTTGGTCTTGGAGCACCATCTTCGCTGGTCTTCGCTTGCTCCCTACGAAATCGGACCTCCTGAACACATATATCCGCCGAACCACACTGCTGTTTATGTATCAGCACGACCAGCACTCCGTCTTCAGACACCTCTTCAAGCTGCAGTTATTTCGCATACCGCGAAAGCCTTGTAGCCCCGACATCAGTTCCGACGGTTGAAATCTAGAGACACCATTGTCGTCTATGCATCACCACCAGCATCCGATCATACATCCGGTCTGCCACATGTCAATCAAAAATCATCAAGAGCACTGAAACCTTCCTTGCTCCGCCCACCCTCAAGTCATCTTCTGCTACCAAGTCTATACATGACATCCTCGTCACCTCACGACTCTATCAACCACTAGCCTCGCTCACCCGCCTTGCCCTGTCGACTTTATCTTTCAGACAGTAATTACTAAATACCGTCACCATGGCTCTCGTCAACGTTCGTCGCGATGTCAGCGATGC
This sequence comes from Fusarium sp. NRRL 25184, assembly GCA_013755755.1. Classification (NCBI taxonomy): domain Eukaryota; kingdom Fungi; phylum Ascomycota; class Sordariomycetes; order Hypocreales; family Nectriaceae; genus Fusarium; species Fusarium sp. NRRL 25184. The sequence goes on along the minus strand of JABSSZ010000045.1, from coordinate 68,359 downwards.
TTTCTATCGTTACAAGATGGAGCGCCTACAGACCAAGATTGAAGGTAAAGGCAACGGTATCAAGACCGTCGTCGTTAACCTGAGCAGCGTTGCTGCCTCTCTTGCCCGTCCTGGTTCTTATGTCATTAAGTACTTTGGTTTCGAGCTTGGTGCTCAGACCAACATTGATCCCAAAGACGACCGTTGGATCATCAACGGTGCTCACGATGCCCCCAAACTTCAGGATCACCTTGATGGGTTCATCAACAAGTTCGTCCTCTGCAAGAAATGCAAGAACCCCGAGACCGATGTTGTCATCAAGGATGATCGTATCCTGCTTGACTGCAAGGCCTGCGGTCAGCGTACCGATGTCGACATCCGCCTGAAGCTTAGTGGCTTTATCCTCAAGAACCAGCCCAAGAAGGGCAAGAAGGACAAGGCCGAGCGCAGGGCTGCCAAGAAGGCTCGACAGAACGGCAATGCTGCTAACGGCACCAACGGTCAGAATGGTGCTGGCAGTGATGAGGCATCTGAGAACGGCTCAAACGAGAATGGTGACGAGGACGTTGGCAGCGACGACGAGTTCCAAAAGGTTGCGGCAGAGGCCGCCGAAGCCGCTCAGGAGAACGAAGTCAAGGAGCATGAATGGGCTGTTGACATGAGCGAGGAAGCCGTCAAGGCCCGTCAGGCCTCTCTCCCCGGCGAGTTCAAGCAGAAGCTCAATATTGGCGATGATGATGATGAAGAAGGCGAGGGTGGCCCAACCATCTACGATGAGTTTGGCGACTGGATTCAGTCCCAGGCCGAGGAGAAGGGCAGCGTTGACAAGGTCGAATCCATCGACATCTATGTCAAGGCCAAGGAGCTTGGTATCGAAGGCAAGCATCGTAGTGTTCTTGTTCTTGTCCAGACCATCTTCGATAAGAATATTGTTGTTCAAATTCCTAAGCGTGCTAGCATGCTCAAGCAGGTATGTTGAATTCGGGGTTTAACGAAGCATCCATGTACTAATGTGCTACAGTTTGTTACCTCTGAGCGTCACGAGAAGGCTCTTCTTGGTGGAACCGAACGTCTTGTCGGTACTCTGGCCGCCGACCACCCCGAGATGTTCCAGTCTATCGTCAAGATTCTTCAGCTCTACTACCACTATGACCTGATCAGCGAGGAGGTCGTGACCAAATGGGGATCCAAGGCTAGCAAGAAGTACACTGATATCTCCACCTCCAAGAAGGTTCGCAAGGCTGCTGAGCCTTTCTTGACCTGGCTTGCCGAGGCTGATTCGGAGGAGTCTTCCGACGAGGAGTAAAATCCTGTTTATGTAGTCTTTCTTCCTCGTGTGATACTTGATTTGCTTCGTGTCTTGTGTGTTTTGCTGGCAGGCTTGTGTGGTGCATTGTTGCATTCACTTCGCTGACAGCTCAGTTCAGTCTGTGCTCTTTGATGCTCAGATAGTTTAATTTTATTGTTGGTCTTTTGCCCGAAACCTGATGTTTCTGATGTGCTATGCCTTTTTGACAGTGCAAGAGACAGAAATGCTTGCTTGATGACTAGTTCACACAAAATATGGGAACATCGCCTTGCCCATTGCCAGTTCACCTGAGACTGGTCTACAAGTATAGATAATCCACCCAATTATTTCGACATACTCCATCTCAGTGTTATGCATTTGCCATCGTGGCCTCCTTTGTCTCGGCAACCTTGGTGGTATCTTCCTCTTCGCTCTTCATAGTTGTGTCCCCACTCAAACCCTGCTTGCCCTCACTTTCCCCATATATGTAATTCCCAATAACCTTAACTGCTTCAACGTAATCGTCGTCGAAAATCGATGTGTCAAACAGCTCGTCGACCTTGTTCGACTCGGGTTCTGTAGAAAGTTTCTGTAAGATATCTCGAATGGCAGGTTCTTCTTTGCCTGAAGCCTCGAGGCGCTGCTTGAGAAGTTCAGGGGTAGACGCCGTAATGAGCACGTAGCGTGCCTGAAAGTCCATATCTTTGGCATATTGGGCAGCCTGACATGTAATGTGTTAGTACAATACGTATTTTGATGGTTGTTTGACTTGCCTCGATATCTAGTTCGATTATTGGCACTTTGCCACTCTCTAAGATAGCCTCGATGGCCTTGAAACTGGTTCCGTAATCGACGCCGTCCCGAGTACCTGATTCTATCAAGCGGTCCCCATCTCGTAGCTGGTTGAACTCTTGTTGCTTGACAAAGTGGAAACTTTTGCCGTTGACTTCACCCTCAACAGGCTCTCGGGTGGTATGGCGGACAACAGGAGCGAACACTCCCTTTCGCTCTTCCATAAGTTTTCTGATAATGGTTGACTTGCCTACGCCTGTGATGCCAGAGATGATGATAGGTTCTCGGTTGGAGGGCATATCTTCTTCACTTGCTGTGGGCTCAGCAGTGTCCTCGATATCATCCACTTCTGTAAGCTCCTCGAAAACAATATCAATCTTCTTAGGATCTTCAATCTTGTCGAGCGCGGCAAGCTTTGAGCGCGCTGCGATTCGTAGTGCTCTCCAGCTCTTGCTGGCCTTGCCAGCGATGGCAGCAGCTTTGGTTTGGTCGTTTGTTGGCATATCGATCTCAAAATTGTCGTCGGCAATTTTACGTTTGAACGTATCGAGCTCTGGTAGCTCATAGCGCTCCTTGGCTTTGAGTCGACTCATTGCTGTTTCTTCATCCTCCTCCCTGAGAAAGTCCAGAGAGACAGAGCCCATAGGGACAGACCTTAGCCGCTTGCTAGTAGACATTTTCTGAACGTTGGCCTTTGCCTCAAGAAAGGATGCCGGCGAGACTGGGTCTCGTTTGATGGGGTGACAGCCTTCAATCTTCCAGCGAACCCAGTTCTTGTCTCTAGCCAGCACGGTTTCTACCATTCGATAAAAGTATGGACCATCAGCACCCTGTCGGAGGTAGTCCGCAATAATCTTTTTCATGTCACTAGCCCATTCAGCCTGAAAAAATGTTAGCTGAAGCGCTCTCTGTTGTGATCGTAGTTCCTGAAATACTTACGTCTTCGTCACTCAGGACTTGGTCACTGTACATGACGGCCTTATTTACGGTGGCATTGGCGGGGAGAGCTTCTGTAAGTCGCTCTCGTGCTTGGGTGGATAGTGAGATGAGGAAATCCATGATGATGAGAGCTTGCACAAGGATATGTCGACGGAAAGACAGATCACTGATCTGTGTTGTTGTTATTAGCTTAAACTCGAGTCAGACTCAGTTATGAGACACTACCTCCAAGTCGAATAAATCTTTACTAGTGAGATATTTGGGATTGAATGTGTTAGAACCCTCATCTTCTTCTCCACTCTCTCGTTTTCGTTTGAGGCTTCGTCTTGAATCGTTGTGCACTGTCTGAAAGACTTTCATTGTGGCAGCTAGACCCTCTTTGAAAGACGACAGATTGGTAGTCTCAAAAAGCTTTTTGGGTTGACTGAAGTATTCCTGAAGGGACCAGAATAGTGGATAAAGCTCGTCTGTCGATAGGGGCCTCTCTTTGTCTGCCTTTTTGGCATCGGCTGACTTGGGTGTGGACTTTGACTCTGCTTGCTCCTTTAGTTGCTCTTCTGGCTCGTCCACAGCCATCCTGGATTCATCCTCTGCCCGCGTCGCCTCGTAGGTCGTGACATTCTCGACATGGTATTCGCCTCGTAGGTTCACAGAACTCTTGTCGCCCAGAGGAAAGCTTTGAAACATGAAGATGAAAACACGACCGCAGAAAGCAGTATCTTCTGCACGAGATAGTCGGCGCAGCAATTCGTTGCATGTTCTAAGAATAATCAATTGCTTTTGTTTGAAATGGTTTGCTGTGATTCGCTCTCTTCTCGACTCAAGGAAATCAAAGATCTTACGACAGCCAGCGATAGTTTGACTGTCCAGCAGTTCCTCTGCTAGCCAGAACAACAGCGCGGGATCACATTGTCCATCGTCGGAAAGAATCGATAGGATGTCGAGGAGGTTCCACACCTTGACATAGTCGGGAGCATCGATGGTGGTTGTCGCCTGTTTTGGTCAGCGCAAGGCGCGGATCGCATGGGAGAGTCGGGGTTTACAATGAGTTGACTGAATATGTTACGAGCCGCAGTTTCTATTATAGCAAACTGTCGTCCTTTATCGATCGTTGACGCAGCACCTTCAGCAGCTGGGCTGGAAACATCGTCGGCGGCTCTGGATACTCGGCCTGAGAGGTCGTCGAAATCGGACTTGCGCAACGCTGGCTCGATCGCTGATGTTGGCTTGGCGGTCTCTGCTTGGGAAAGAAATTTTTCTAGTAGAGTCGTGAAAACTGCAATCGCCGGTGCAGCTGGATTGTCTATCTCTTGCGCTGCCATGATGCGCGACTAGAGTAGTCGTTGTGGATGAAAGTTCGTTGAGGCTATCATGGAGTGAAGGATACTAATGGTTGTATTTATGCGCTACAGTGCAAAGATCGAATCGCAAGGTAGTTCTTAGGTATGTCGTAGATGCTGAGAATGATTCGTCGGTATGAGCCAAAAAGGGAGGCTCTATTTTCTTTAATCAAGATGATGAATGGGCACGCAGTTGCGTTTAGACTACGGTAGATGTTTAAAGCGAGAAGGCTGAGGCGTCGCGGGAGCAATACTAAAGTATCACAATCAGCCCGAAACCTACAAAATTGCCAAAATTATGTTAGCGTTGAAGTATCTATCCGTTCGAGCTACTTTGCGTGTGGCTGGACCCAGTCAGCGCGTCGCGTGGGTCTGCGAGGCTGAAATTTTGGAGACGGTTTGTTTGAGAGGCGCAGGTCACTTTTAGCCATACAAGCTCCAAAAGTCCAGCTTCGTCCTTCGAATATATCATCGGCCACGCGACTCCTTGGCTCTGCCGCTTCATCTCACGAGCGATCTTTCGCAAACTATTCGACAGGCTCATGACGACACGATAGTGCGACAATGCCAACAGTGAAGCGACTCAAGGGCAACGGTGCTGCCAAGGCGCAAAAGCAGAACGAACCAAAGCCAAAAGTCAATGATGGACGACCAACCCCGGCCGAGGTTGAGGAGGAGGAGCATCAGTTCGTCCAACTGGCGCGAAAGCATTGGCTGAAAGCTGGCAAGAAGCCAGTGAAGCCCAAGGTGAAGAACGATATTCTCAAACAAAGTATCTGGGATGTACTTGAGCGCGAGGGCTTCCAGTACAAGTCTCTTTTACTTCTTGAGAGCCTGCAGACTTTAGAGAGGTATGGTTGTCAGAAACCCGAGTAACTGGACATTAAACACTGACTGCAGTTTCTTCCCTTAGTTACCTATGGCCAGGATACACAGAGGAGGCTTCCAACTTTCACGTTCTGTTGATTGCGCTCATCGCAAACGTGAAACATCGAGAACATCTCGCGACATGGAGTGAGTCCCCATTGCTTGCTGTCAGACCGACAACTAATTATTGTTAGCACTCTTCGAGGACCGACCCGCCGATTTCTCTTCACTTTTCCGCCGACTCTTGTCGATGATGCTCGATCGAACACTATCCGTTACCCTCCGGACTCAACTTCTCTGCTTCCTTATATATGCTTTCCAGAGTCTTGACTGCACCCTCGTCCGCAAAGAATGTGCCCCTCTTGTATCAATTGGTATTTGGCACAACTTGTCCACCGACTCATCGCGCGAAGCTAGTCTAGACCAACTCCCTCATCTACGAAAAGCCTGGAAGGCCGCGCACAAGCGATATGATGCCGCCGATGAGCCCAATAAGGCACGACTACGGTTCGAGCGATCTTGGCTTTATACACTTCTCCTCGACTTTTTAAGTCTGCTGTATACGGAGAACAGAAAGGCGGGTAAGTAAATATGTTGACCCTGATCCCCTGCGACATCCCGCTGACAACCTGTTTTTAGACCAAATTCTCTACTGTGAGCGTTTCACCGAGTTTCTTACCGATCTCCAGGGCCAGCTTCCAACTAGACGATATGTCAATACCTTGATTCAGGATCTTCATGTTATTCCTGCTATGCGATTATCACCAATGTTTAATGATGAGGAAAACACTCTTCTTCGCGACCTCCAGGCTTTACTTTCCCACTTTACGTTCTTTGATATCAATGACCAGACAGGCGCCCAGTATAGCATAACAGAGGCGTACGACAAACATTGCTCGTCACTCGCGAAGTTGCAACGCATTGCTTTGAAACATTTCAGAGAGAAGCTTACGGTACTGGCTCTGTCGAACTATGGTGCCATTAACCAAAGGCATGAACTGCAGGCATTACTGGAACCGTTGACAGATGAAGAACTTCTGAGCCTGGTATCTCTGCTTGGTTTTCGAATAGCATACCCTGAGAGCTTGGATCTACCGATGGATCGCAAGTTGTTGGTTGAAGTGCTCTTGTCTAATTTTGAGCGCAGAAAGACGTTCCAAGAGGCGGCACGGGATATGAGTCTGACACCAACCGAGGAGACAATATTCGACAACAGTTTCCAGCAGGCAGAAACATACGATGGCTCACATCCGATGGCTCTTCCTAAACTGAACCTCCAATATCTCTCAATAGGCGACTTTCTGTGGCGGTCACTTGTCTTGTACCGGTGCGAGTCCTTTTATGGAGTTCGAAAGGATATTGAGACTGCTTTGAGGCGTTTGCGCCCAGAGGCAAAGGGATCAGATGAAACAAACTTTGCCGGTTTCTCAAAGATGGCGATGCCAATCTCAAAGCCAGCTATCCTTGAGGTTGTCCCTCCTCTTGTTGGAGATGACAAGCCATCCACGGTACGCGCTGAGGTTTCCTTTGACGTTAGACGTCTGGGTGAAGGAGTCCGAAGAGAGTGGGATTCTCTCCGACAGGACGATGTTGTTTTCCTCATTGCAGTCGAGCCACCACTAGCAAAGTCCACCAGTAATGGAGGAGATAATTTGTCAGAGTCTGAACGACTGGGTGTGATAACTGTGCGAACTGCCGAAATTCATCAAATCACCGACGATAAAGGCCGCCCTGTTCGAGAGGGCGCAGGAAAACTTGACACCAAGCGCCGCATTCATCTCAAGCTGGACACACATGCTTATAGCAGAGATGCTGAGCGGGCGGCGGCTGGCAAGCCTGATGTTTACGGCAAAGTCAACCTTCTGCTGAGAAGAGGCAGAAGGGAAAATAACTTCAAGCCTGTATTGGAGTCCATTCGAAGCCTGGTGCTGTCAGATGTTCCCCTGCCGGAATGGCTTCATGGGGTCTTTCTCGGTTATGGGGATCCTGCAGGAGCGCATTACAAGAACTTGCCAAACCGCGAACGCAAGGTCGACTTTAGGGATACTTTTCTTGACTGGCAGCATCTAGCAGAAAGTCTCCCTGGTAAGATCATTGACCCAGGTGATGACGTCTCTGGTAGCTTTGGACCGCCCTACGTCCTAGAGTCTGTCGAGAAGCAAGAGGAGCCTCAAGGTAGTAAACCTTCCAAAAAGCGACGTCGAGATGCCGATCCTGCACTTATCGCCGAGATTGAGACTTTGAAGGTATCAAGTTATAAACCCCCCAATAACGGCCCTTATCCCGTCGATAACCCTAAGCTCAACTCGGTACGGTTCACTCCCGCACAGATTGAAGCCATTACTTCAGGCACCCAACCTGGACTCACTGTCATTGTTGGACCTCCCGGTACAGGCAAGACGGATGTTGCTACACAGGTTATCAACAACATTTATCACAATTATCCCGAGCAGAAGACGCTTCTTCTTGCCCATAGCAACCAAGCCCTCAACCAGCTGTTTGCCAAGATCGTCGCCCTCGATATCGACGAGCGACATTTGTTGCGTCTCGGACACGGCGAAGAGGATCTAGATACGGAAGGAAACTTCAGCAAGCATGGTCGAGTCGAGTCGTTCCTCGAAAACCGAGACCGCTATCTTCTGGAAGTGAGGAAACTAGCAACCAGCCTTGGCGCCCCTGGAGCTCATGAGAACTCAGCTGAGACAGCGGGTTACTTCAACAATGTTTACGTCGCTCCAGCATGGAACAGGTTCAAGCAGGTCGCTTACGCCGAGGAATCAACAGCTGCTGAGATTGTGGCAGCCTTCCCCTTCCATTCGTACTTTTCAGATGCCCCGCAACCTATCTTCCACCCGGAGAGTGATAAAGAGCAAGTGCTCGAAGTCGTAGAAGGCTGCTACCGTCATATTTCCAAGATTTTTTCGGAGCTAGCTGACGCACTTCCGTTTGAGATCCTCCGACGAGATCGTGACAAGGCAAACTACCTGCTCACCAGCGAGGCGCGCATCGTCGCCATGACGACAACACATGCAGCCATCAGAAGAGGAGAGATTGCATCACTTGGTTTCCATTACGACAACGTAGTTATGGAGGAGGCTGCTCAAGTGACCGAGATCGAGACCTTTTTGCCACTCACGATGCAGAAGCCTCGAAATGGTAAATTGCCTCTACAAAGGGTTGTTTTGTGCGGAGACCATTTCCAGAATTCGCCGGTCATCCAAAGTCTGGCATTCCGTCACTACGCCAACCTTGAGCAGTCACTGTTTTCAAGACTGGTCAGATTGGGCGTGCCTACAGTCACCCTCGACCAGCAGGGTCGTGCTCGTGGTTCGATCGCAAGTCTTTACCAGTGGCGCTACCCGAAGCTGGACAGCCTTCCCGAAGTGCAGACAAGTGCTGAATTTGTCAAGGCCAATGCCGGATTCAAGTTTGACTACCAGTTTATCAACGTACCTGACTACAAGGGTCGGGGAGAGGCTGAACCCACGCCACACTTTATCCAGAATCTTGGTGAGGCCGAGTACGCGGTGGCCATCTTCCAGTACATGCGCCTCCTGGGTTACCCTGCTGAGAAGATCACCATTCTTACAACCTACGCTGGTCAACGAGCCCTGGTAAAGGATGTGCTCTCACATAGATGCGCCCGAAACCCCGTCTTTGGTATGCCCAAGGCGGTAGCTACTGTCGACAAGTATCAGGGCGAACAGAACGATTGTAAGTGACCTGTTGTACGTTTTATAGTAATTCCCAAACTAACATGCCCTCCAGATATCATTCTGTCGCTTACCCGAACGTCACGTGTGGGCTATTTACGTGACGTGCGACGCATGACAGTAGCTCTATCTCGAGCAAGACTTGGCTTGTACATTCTCGGCCGGCGTGAGGTTTTCGAAGCATGCCCTGAGCTTCGACCCGCCTTCGACCTATTACTTCAAAGACCAGATAAGCTTATGCTGGTAACGGGAGAGCTCTGGCCTGCGCAGAGAGAGGTCACTCTGGAGCTGGGAGCTGTGGAGGGCGAGGTACCAATGGAAGGCGTAGAGCACCTGGGTCAGTATGTCTTTGAGATGACCAACACAAAGATCAAACAGCTCGAGGCAGAACAGGGAGGACTACCTGAGACTATCATGGAAGAGCCTGAAGACGAGGAAGGGGGATATGGCAACTATGAACACGAGGAAGATGACGAAGAAGAGGAGGTCGAGGCAGACATCTTGGAAGTTCGAGAAGGAGAGTAGAGTTACTGATTGAAAAGTCACTTGTGTATTATTCGGACGGCGCAAGGCAAGAGGAGTTGTTACAAGGACCCATATAGCATGAGAACCGAGGCCCTCAATCTATACGTAAATCTTTGAGCCTCCGACTGAACCTCGCTGGCTCCTGGTTCGACTCAATTGGCGTGTGCTCATTAGAAATAACTATTTGCTGCAACCGTTGAGAACAGTTAAACTCTAGCGCCATTGGGTTGGGCAAAGAGCTGGTGATCGACAGTCCAGCAGTAAGCCAAAAAAGAAAGTGCGAAAAGGTTAGGGGGTTTATTTCTGAGGTTTCTGACTATCGAACTTGTTGGAGGTTTCTGATCATTTATTTCATAAATATACGTCATTGCCAGCTCTCTAGTATCCGCTTGGCTAGATCGACTTGATGTTTGAAGTTATTCCGCAACAAGTAATACAGTTTGTTAAAGTTTGGCTACACATACTTTTTTCCTGACTGATGTCGACGATCACACGTGTGGTGCACATCATTACATCATTACATCATGTATCAAAATATCAAATTGTTCTAATTATGACTGTGTCATTGGTTTGATTGCATCTCGTCATAATCAGGTGACTAAAGTTTTGAGAGAGGGTTTTGTGTTTGACGTGGTTCGAAGTTGAACAGAAGATATGTCGCTTAGACAGAATGCAAGTCGTGGGATGCCAAGATGGAACAAATAAGCAACGTATCAATGTGAAGCAGAGCAAAAATTGGTGATATTTTTGGCTTGGGAAGAGCTATTCAGGTACATGTTCAACACGGATTAGGTGACAGGGTGAGACCCGTCCACAACAAGATCCTGACGGCCAGCAATACTAGTGTACATGGGATATCTCATCTAGATCAAAGTGATGCTTGTCAAGTTGACGCTTATATGAAGTTACTGGTTGCAAGTGATAGTACCAACTAACCTATCCCACACGTAGAAAGAATCTTAGGCTGCGTGACGACAATGCCAACGGTCATGTTGCATTTACTCACGAAAGAGGGAATAGCCAATGAATAATTATATATTAATTGTTTTTATTGGTCATATACTGTGACTATTTTGTTGCAAACTCTCACATCAGTCGCGGTAGTAAGAACAGGTAGATGCTTTAAGAACGACTGTATCAAGCTCCTGTCATTTGTTAGAGTTTGGGCTAAATAACATGTTTGATATAGATAGACATGTTAGTATCTGTGCATCTGACTTTGGGTAATGAGGAGCTGCTTGTAAGAATCACTTGAGTCCTACTGCAACCTGCCAGAATGATGCCTGGACCGGAGCTTGCGGAATTAGTACGATAGTGGTGAGGTAGTGCATGCAGGATTCTTGCTTTGGTGAGGTTGAGCTAAGTTTGGCTCAGTTGGTATTGGATACCTAGTTTGTTGTTGGCTGGGCTGCAAGTCGACAGGTCAGTGACTCAGTCAGTCCAGTTCAGCCATTTCATGAGAACGAATCAGGTGATAGTTCAAGTCGGATTGACTGCTAGATATCCATTAGCAGTTTGGGCATTGTTACCCTCACAACCTTGGTCCAAATAGGAAGAACACAGAACTGACTCCCTTTGTTGTTATTGCCCCTGATAAGTTAACAGCCAGATGCCTGGAATATCCAATATCATCCTTTACCAATCCCGACATGCCCTTGTCTATTTATCTCTACAGCAGATGCCCACGCCTGGCCCATGCGCTCTCACCAGTGTCACTCATCACTCCACTCCTTTATGGGCGATTCATTGTTGTCGAGTTATCAATGGGGCGGGTTGGGCATGAGGCGTAGAAATCGCATGTTTTGATGACCATTTCGGAATTGCCGTTTGCCCTAAGAATCTTGACATCCACTGCTTACGCCCTGTTCCCTTGCACCAAGGCCTTCAGTGCTTGCGTCCAAAAAGCCGTAGCAGTCGTACTGAATTCATCACCTGCGGATCGCCTTGGAGATGAGCACAGACAAGCCGGCCCATCGGACTGAGGGCCCGCGTATCTCTGTCCTTGCTAGTCTGTGTTGCGTCGCTTGGGGTAAAAATATCGTGGAATCAATATCAATCAATACGCCCGGAAAGCGCTTTGCAAGTACAATACTGAGGGCATAGCATACATGTATTGTTGAATTGACTGAAACCTACTCCGTACTCTGCCTACTAAGCCTCGTCTTGTGGTTAGATTACAGATATGTTAGTTTCATTGAGTCCAACCACTTTTGTGTATGTCATGCTAGGCAGAATGAATGTACAGTCATTAGGTTGAGTACCTAGTCCCTGCCACATGAGAGTGAAGTTACTTGAAGACGTCCGTGAGGTGGATTCCTTTTCCCACCTTCATACTCAAATTCTCAATAACACCCTCCCTCGTGAACATCTGACGTAAAGTTAAGGTGATAAAAGAAGCCAGCCTATAGGACTGATGAGTGTATGCCAAACTCTCCTATAATCTTTTCATCACTTGGACTAGAGGCGTAAGCTTTCATGCCTCTCCTATACCCGTATCCTCGTTCGAAGTACAGTGGTTATTCCCAGTGTCTCGAACTATCCAGCCAGATTTAGGCTCCGTTTATCACCTTGACTAGCGTGCCCTCGCCCGCGGGGACGGGATTGACGTAGTGCTCTTTGTGGGCGAATGGATGGAGATATTAGTTATGCAGCGTCTTTTCTTAGCTGGAGGTCAAGCGGGTTAACCAACCAACTGGAGACTGGATGTTTGGCTTGGGCTTGGGCTGGGCCTAGAAAGAAGAAGAAGAAAAAAAAACCGTGGGAGCGACAGTGTTGAACACATTCTTGGCAGTGATTAACACTGTATAGAGTCCCTGAAAAGCTCCTATCATTAGAACCTCTAACGGCTCTGTCGATGTTGATTACAGGTGACTCACTGCCCCGAGGTGCATTGCCTACCATTGCTGACGAGCACAGTGCCCAAATCTTAGATAGTCTTGCCGGAGAAAGCCCTGTTCCTTCGCCCCTTCCCGTCAGTCCTTATCATATCCTGCTGCCCAAATTTTTTTGCCGGCTTTTTCTGAATCCTCACCAACTCAACCTTCTTGGTCCGGTGGAAAATATTCTAACCCGACCCATTTCCATTTGCTTCTGCTTTGGAACCACGTCCTGTGTGTGTTAAGACCATCACAGCGACCCTCTCCCCTCCGTTTTTTCTTCTGTCGCTGCCGCGCAGGATCGTACGTAGCTTGACCCGTCTTGTCTCTACGATCGCCTTCATTGGTACGACTGCACTCCTTGTTCGCTCTCCTGTGATCGATCGATTCGATTCGGCCTATCTCGACCTCTCGAGCCGCCCATCGGACTTACCGTCGTTTCTTTCTACGAGATCTCTCCGCCCGAGATCGTGGTGTTTCGTTTATTTTTTTTAAAAAGGGAAACGACTTGTGCGTCTCTCGTCGTCGAATCTTGTTGCCCCGCTGCAGCTTCGAATAATTCCACGTCCCTACCCGGCACCCGGCGCCATCTATTCCGCTTTCTCCCTGGACGCCCACAAAAAAAAAAAATCCCAACACCACCGCAATCTCACATCGCGAACGGCACCGGACTCCCCATATGACGTCGCCTGCCAACCAGCAGAACCCCATCCAGGCGAACAACACCCCCGCGACCACGGCTTCTTCGTATGCCTCTGCTGCAGGTGCGCCTAAGAACCCAGCCCAGGCCCCTATAGTCGCAACTGGATCCCACCCTCCCGCGGTGGTTGGAGCTTCGTCTTCTTCGCAGAATGCGAAAGACGCCTCATCGTCTTCTGTGAACGGCAAACCCGCCGTCACCCCCGCTGTCCCTGCTGTCACTCGCAGCAGCGCTAACCTCAACGGTTCCGATCATTCTCGCAAGAGCTCCGTCACCATGGCTGCCAACGGTCCTAACAGTTTTGTCGCCAACGGTGGTCTCGTCAGTGCTGGCAAGCCTGGCATCCAGTTCGGCTACGACTCTCCTGCAATGGCCAATAGCACACCTCAGGCCTCCAGTGCTGCGCCTATTCCCATTCCCGGTGGTGGAAATGCTCGAGTTCCCTCTCCTGCTCACTCACCTTCGCCTATTCCTCAGCCTTCAGCCAGTGGTGGCCGACCTCCTTCTGGTCTCCAACAGGCAGGAGGCAATACAATGACATTTGGCAGTCTCGGTAGCGATGGCGAAGTATGTTCTTTCAGATTCGTCCGTCAAATAATCACCATCGAACTCATCACTGACTTACTCTCTAGCGCCACATGAGGCAGGGCTCTACTCCAACAAACCCCAATGCACAGCCTGGAGCTCACTTCCGACGTGAATCTGGCCACTCGGCGCAAAGCGACGGCGCCGGACGAGGCAACTTCCAGCCCCAGGGTGGTCGTGGCCGCGGATACAATCCCCATGGCAGCAACTACAGCTCGCAAATGGGTTTCCCCCCCACCAATCAGTTCCGTAACGGCCCTGGTCAGGGCCGTGGCATGCCTCCAGCTTTCCAGCCTCAGGGTCGTAACCTTCAGTACCCGAACTCTCCTCAGCCTGCCCGAAGCCCGGCTCTCGTCCCCTCGCTCCCGGGCACTCCTAACATGCAGCCTGCCACCATGCAGCCTGGCATGACACCTCAATACCATTACCAACCTCCCATGCCTCAACAGCATCAACAAGTACAGTACCCCCTTTCCCAAGTTGATAAGCCTTTTTCGAAAAACAGCAAAAAGAACAAGGGGAAGCGTGGCGACCTGGAAAAGTCGGTCCAGGTCAACCACCCGCAAGAGTCGTCACGAGATCTGCATGGGAAAGAGTTCAACCAACGTCGGCGTTTCAGTAAACGTTTGGATCAACCATGGCGAGAACCAGATACCAGCAGCTCGCGTGTACCGTCATTCAGCTATCCCAAAAAATCTTTCCAACCCCCGTCCTTGAATGAACCAACTCCGTCTCTCGACTTGTCACCAGGAAGTGGTTTCTTTGAATACATGCTAACTTTAAAAAAACAGAACTACGGTTATCCTCCCCCGCAGGTGGATGGTTTCGGACGCCCACTGTCGATGCAATACAATTATGCCAATATGCCGTATATGGCTGTTCCTCCTCAGGCTAACTCTCCTAGTTACGGACAGAACTATGTCACTCCCTACACACAGCATGGTCACAACATGTCGCGAACACCCTCTCAGCCCGAGAGGCCACCAAGCGCCAGCCAGCCAAATGCTCCGGTCGTCGTATCATCTACCCCCCAGCCTCAGAACTCGTCATTGAAGCCCACCGCAAACAGCTTCGTCAAGGTGCCTAAGAAGAGCGCCGCTATCCAGATCAAGAACGCTGCCGGTGAAGTCATTGACACTTCGTCCTTCAAAACTCCATCATCTCCCGCTCCCAGCATCCAGCAGTCCAAGACTCCTCCTGTGATTGCTTCATCTACCCCCCCTCCTAAGCCATCTACCCCCTCTCACGGCCGCACTGATAGCCATGCTGCCACCAAGACTGCCAAGCAGATTCAGGATGAGCTTAAAGAGAAGATCAAGCAAGCCACGCAGGCGCCGCCTAAGGAGGATAAGCCAAAGCCGGTCGAGCCTGCGGCTAAAACCGAAGACAAGCCTGCTGAGCAATCTGAGGCCAAGCTTACCGAGACCAAGGCCGAGCCCGCACCCTCTACTAAGGCTGAGCCTGAAAGCAAGCCCGAACCTGAGGTCAAGGCTCCTGAAGCCACTCCCAAGATTGAGGAGCCCAAGACGGAGGCTGAGAAGCCTGCTGAGCCTGCTAAGAAGGAAGAAACTGAGGAGGAAGAGATAGAGCGTATGATCCGTGAGATGGAGGAGGAGGACGCTCGCCGTGAGAAGGCTGAGGAAGAGCATCGCAAGAAGGTCGAGGCTCAGAAGGCCATTGCCAAGGAACAAGCCGAAAAGGACCGCGTTAAGAACGCGGCAGAGGAAGACCGCAAGCTCCGAGAACAAGAGCGCGAGATGGAGCGTCTTGAGGAAGAGAAGGAGAAGCGACGCCAAGAGGCCGGCTCATCTGCTCCTTCAGTTGCTGAACTCCTCTCCCAGGCTCGAGGCGGCAAGGACACCGAGCCTACTAAGGTCGAGTCTGTTACCGATAAGCTTGCTAGCATGAAGATTGGAGGCGACAACCCTGCCGACTCTGCTGCGCCCAAGCACGAGAAGCGCGGTGCGAAACCTGCTGCTCTCAACTTGGCCCCTCTTAACACCAAGCCCGTTGAGCCCGCTCAACCAAGTGCCGCCCTGCAATCGCTCAAGTCTGCTCGTTTCCTGAAGGTTATCGAGCAAGATATCTACCCTGCTGGCATTAAGTCGCCCAACCCTGCCCTCAATGCAGCGGTTCAGAAGAAGGGCAAGACCTTCAAGTATGATGCCAACTTCTTGTTGCAGTTCCAGAAGGTCTTTACTGAGCAGCCTTCTCTCGAATTCGGCCAGCAAGTCAAGTCTCTTATTGGCGATGACCGGTCCAGAACCAACACTCCTGGCGGCTCTGGCCGAGGCTCTCGTGGCCCTAGCTCAGGTATCGGCAGTGGATTTCCCATGGGTAGCTTCAACGCCCCTACCGCTTCCCGACCTCTCCCCAGTAACAGTACCTCTGAACTCCGTTTCGCCCTTTCCAACCAGCAGCGACCTGGTATTGGTTCCATGGGCCGTGGTCCCAGCAATTTCCCTACGGGCGGCTCCTCGCGTGGCCCCTCTCAACTTCCTAACTCTCCCCGTGGGTCTCGTCGTCGTGGTGGCGGCGGCAGCCAGCGTGGTGAAGGCGTCAGGGAGGCTCAGGCTGCTAAGACCATGCCTTTGACTGCTGGCCAGGAGCTTAAGCCCATTGCCCAGACCGCCAACGGTTGGAAGCCTACAAGTATTGGCAAGAATGCCAATCCAGCCGCTGCTAATCCCTCTGGCCACCTCGAGCCTGATATGGTTCAAAGAAAGGTTAAGGCGGCACTCAACAAGATGACACCCGAGAAGTTCGACAGGATTGCAGACCAGATCTTACTCATTGCATCCCAGTCCAAGGATGAGTCTGACGGTCGTACACTTCGCCAAGTCATTCAGCTCACCTTTGAGAAGGCTACTGATGAGGCCCATTGGGCTTCCATGTATGCCAAGTTCTGCAAACGTATGCTCGAGACTATGAGCCCCGACGTCCGTGATGAGCGTATCAAAGACAAGAATGGTAATGTCGTCAGCGGTGGTAACTTGTTCCGCAAGTATCTTCTCAACAGATGTCAGGAGGAGTTTGAGCGCGGTTGGACCGTTAACTTACCCGACAAGCCTGATGAAGAGGAAGACGCTGCGGGAAAGAAGACTGCCGAGGCTGCTCTCCTGTCCGATGAGTACTATGCTGCTGCTGCTGCCAAGCGACGTGGTCTTGGTCTAGTCCAGTTCATCGGTGAACTTTACAAGCTCGGCATGCTTACAGAGCGTATCATGCATGAGTGTGTGCGCAAACTCGTCGACTATAAGGGAGTACCTGACGAGGCTGAAGTTGAGTCGCTTAGCAAGCTGCTCAGGACTATTGGTGGCAATCTCGACAGCACTGAGAAGGGTCGACCCATGATGGATGTTTACTTCCAGCGCATCCAGACCATGATGGATCTTCCCGAGCTTCCTAGCCGACTTAAGTTTATGCTCCTGGACGTTATGGACCTGCGCAAGGCCGGATGGCATTCGAAGGAGACGAACAAGGGGCCCAAGACTCTGGATGAAGTTCGAGCTGAAGCCCAGGCTGCTCAGGCTGCCAAAGCTCAGGAGGCTGCTCGCACTAATCAGCGAGGTGGCGGTCGCCCTCCCGTCGGACGAGGCGATGCTCGCAACTTCTCGGCCGGTTACGCACAACAAACCAGCAACCAGGTCGGAATGGACGACCTGCGCCGTCTGAAGGGCTCTGCCAACCGAACCTCAAGCGGCAACATCTCTCTTGGCCCTGCTTCCATGCTCTCTTCTCGTAGCAACAGCGGAAGACGCATGGGTCCCGGCGGCTACCTTGGTCCTCGTGGTGAGGATTCTGCCACTTCTTCAAGAACTGGCACTCCTCCCACCCGCGAGAACACCTCTCACTCTAATGCATTCAGGTTAGTTTGACTGGTGCCTTATACATTCAAATTTGAGTTGCTGACATGTATTTAGCCTCCTTGCCAACATGGAGAACGACCACCCGGCTTCGCCCCCGTCTACTTCTGCCTCCCCTGCGATGTCGAAGGCTGTCCCTGACAGTGATAAGAAAGAGAGCGAGTAAAAATATTCTTCTTCCTTCGGTGTCTTGCATTTCGGCAGAATAGACTAGGCGGTGCCGTGTTTTCTTGCATTTACAGGCCTTTTTTTATTTATTTATCAGACGTGTCACAAAAGTTGAGCACATTTTCTTTTTCCAGAACTCATGATACCTTGCCCATAGACAGACGGACACGATTCCTCTCAGCGTGAGAGGTGACCCCTATATCGGACTAGGGATTTCCTTCACCATTGTGCTCATTACCACCTACCTCAGCCCCTTTTCTGATCATGCTTCGAGTGTGTTTCAGTTCTTTTAATGTTGTGGAGGATATCCGGTTCAAAGGTTCGTGATGACCCTATCGTTGTCGTTGGCCAGCATACTTCTGGCTGTTTTATCTCCAGGAGAGGTTACGCACGAAAAGGGGGAGGCAATGATGGTAAAAAGCGTCACTATGATCACGTCGCAACCGTCATATACATACGTACGACTCGGGGTGGATGGCGGAGGTGGTGTTCAGGGCATTTGCAGTTGAAATTTATTTCGGACTCAACGAGGCAGAACGAGAAAGGGAACGGAACGGAATGATATGGAATGAAATGGTTTTCTCGGTGCATTCTTCCTCTCTGGCCTTTCGTTTTACGTGGACAGCCTCTCGCCATGCTTTCGCCCCTTGCTGGCTTTAGATGTTGCTCCCTCACTCAACGCTGATGAATCACATCACGCCACGATGGGTTAGGAAAGGGTTCTCAAATAAGAACATGATTGATGATGACGACTCAGGCTCTCTCGACTTAGCCTCATGAGCATACGCATTGTTGTACCAAGAAGGAGGGCATGCCCGCTCGCCAACGGCTCTGTCACTTGGTGTGTATGTATGGAGGCGTTTAGCCTGGTCGAGCTTTAATGAAAGGGTCTTGATGATGCTTTGCTGTATATCATCTAATTTCGAAGAAGCATGGGCCATTGGCAGGGACAATTTACATATATGTTCAAACTTGCTGCCTCTTACTCGTGAATAGTAATTAAGTGAATGTTGAACACAGGCAAGAGGATGTCTTGAGAACGGACGAGCATAGGAAAACTGTCTTACTTAAAAATACTGTAAGTTCTTGGTAGTAGAGCACTCGGCAGGCTTCGCTCTCGTCAAACACCCAAACACCACCAAGACTCGCTTATTCTAGTGCATGCCAAAACCCTTCATTACTGGCATGTGAAGCTGTTGTCCTCTTTGTTAATCCTAAACAAACCCAACCCATGTAAATATTTAATCCTCAGGACGCCGCTGACCCAAATGTATATGAACGTTTCACAGTATACCCATAGATGTCCTTCCGCATCCCTAACCAACTCATGCCATTGGCTTGAAGCCCAGCTTGGTGAACAGAGTATCCATGGCTACCCATTGCCGACCACACTTATCAAGATACTTGTCAACAATACCCTTCACATTTCCGAAGCGTACGCGGTTATGCTCAGCCAATGCAAGGATATTCTCCCGATCTTGCCTGGACATCTCAGTGCTCGTGGCCTTGGCCTTTGCCTTGTCGACATCCCACAGGCTGGCGAAGTAGAGAAGCTGAGTGTAGATAGCCTTTTCCGTGTATTCGTAACGCATTCGACCAAGACAATCTCGCGCAAGTCCCTTAGGACCAAGGCAACGAGAACCATAAACACTCATTTGCCGTGTTCGATTGCCGCACTGGCTATCATCGCAGACCAGCCAGCCCTCGTAGTACCGGCTTGTCTGAGTGCGGATGGCGTGCTCCATCTGAGCCACGACAGAGAGTGTTGAGATGAAACTACCACACGAGCCGCAGATGACACCGGATTGGGACACATGATCAGGGGACGTAGCCAGGCCTTCGAACGCGAACGAGGTTTTGCACTTGCGGCAACGCAAGGAGAGGCGAGCACAATCACCAAAGCGGACCTCGTCTGGAATCTGAGAGTCCAAGGGGTGGATCTCGAGGTCGTTGCTTGAGCTGTTCTGCTGAGTCTGGAATGAGCTGTAGCGCTTGATATCTAGACCAAGGTGCTCTGCCAGTTGTGATGTTGATGTTCCAACAATATTGGCACATAGACGCTCGACAGGGGGAAAGATCTGCTTGCCAATATACCACTCAACGTCAGGCAGTAGAGTAGGGTCTGCCTTGAGATCACCAGGAGTGTAGGCTCGTTTGGGAGCAGGCTCGGAGCTCTTGCTGTCGCCCGTAATCACGTACGCGATAACATCTCCCTTGCGAACTGTCTTGCCTTTGGCCATTTCACGGAGAGCGACTTGGACCTGAGGCATGGAGTTGGAGTCGGGGTAGTCCTTGGGTGCTTTTCCAAGCTGTGTATGGATGATATACTTCTGAACAGGAATAGTCTGCTCGCGCATCTTGCCAGCAATATTGCTCAAGTACTCATGGATTCGAGCGATTGAGACTTCGGTGTCGTCACCTGACAGAATCTCGTTAAGAAGGTGTTGGGAGATCTCCTTGGACAGAGCACAGTATTCTCGACGCTTCATGTCAAGACCCTTGACTTCCATCTTCTCGATGAACTTCCCATCCTTCTCTACAAGGTTGATAGCAGCATACTTCTTTTTCGCTTGAAGAAGAATACGGCGAAAGACGTTGTCAATATCGATCTCAAGCAGCTTGTACTGCTCGTTGACTGCTTTCTTGAAATCGTTGCCAACCTTGAAAGCATCGGCAACATTATCCACGTTGGCATTGATCATAACGGAATCAGTATCACCATAGATAACCTGCAGTGAGTTGCTCTCGGCCAGCTCCTTGGTGCTGCGGAGAATCTCTCGGCCCTTGAAGGTTGTCAAAACGGCCAGAGGCCGAGCGTAGAAGCGTGACTTGGTATAACCCAAACATCCGTACATGGAGTTGGCAGTGAGCTTGAGCGCAAGCTGCTTGATGTCCCATGTGGCCAGCTCCTCTGGGGTGGCCTTCTTGTCCTTCATGAGGCTCTTGACTTGTCGGCGGCGACTAACGAGAGTAGCAATGAGCCTAGGTAGGATACCTTGATCCTGGTTGATTGGAACTTCGGGAACTTCATCTTCTTCACCGTTCTGTTGGATTGATTAGTCTCGAGGTTAAAGCAGGGATTCTCGACAAACTTACTGTGGCTGGTCTATCGACAGTTGTAAAGCAGATGTTGAACTCCTGAATGATAGAGGGATACAGGGAATTGAAGTCCATGACAAGCACAAACTTATCATACAGACCTTTCTCTGGCTCGAAAACCAAGCCACCCTTGTACTTGTCCTTCTTTTTCCCCTCAACCGCCTCTTCTTCACGCTGTGCCTCTTCAGCACGCTGGCGACTGCGAAAAGTCTGCTTGTCAGGGCAGATGTACTTATTGCGATAGAACTCGTGTAGCAAAATGTACTCGTTCCGCTCTGCACGCGTGCCGGTCAGAGTTCGAGCCCAAGAGTTACCCGCTAGATTGGTGAGAACCTTAGTCAGTGGCAACATCTGAACACCCAGGGCCAGGGCCGCAATGTAGTGTGTATCGGCCTCCATATGAGTAATGTAGTCGAGAAGTCCCTGCTTCTCTCTGGCCCACGTCTTCAAGGCAACCTCATTGTCAAAATCGCGGCGCCGGTTATCTCCAGAGAGGTACAAGCTGCACATCTCCGTCAGGCTCCATGACTGACACTTGAACATGACGGACTTTCCGGCATCGTTGGCAAGATCACATAGCAAACGTCCTGACAAGATCTGGCGTTCAGCAAAAACATTACCACCAGTCTTGCCGATTGATGATGGCCACTGACTGCGACGGAGTCTGCCTAGCCTGGACCATCCAGGTATTTTCTTTTCATACAGGCGGTTGAGGAGTACACTGTAGTCTACACCCTCCAATTGGTGTCCAAGAATTACATCTGGATCCGCAACATCAAGTTGGGCCAAGAAGAAGGCGAGGATGTCGGCTTCTTGCTTCTTCAGCACAATCAAGCCACGATTCCTTTTCTTTGCGAGGTGATCGAAGCCCATGGGGAACGCCTGGCTATGCGGCCGGATCACCGTAAAGGTTCGACAGGGCAGCTTTTCTGTAGGAGTTGTGTCACTGAGGGATACCTTCTCGTAGATTCTTGCACTAATAGCCAGAATTTCTTGCTTGTTATCCTTCTCATTGAAGGCAGTCCGTAATGAGACACTCATAAGAGTCAGGGGGGGCGCATCGAGGTTATCAGACTCGCTAAGAACAGAAACCATGTTGGGGTGATCGGCCAAAACCTCAAGCTTGCAGTGGGAAGCATTCTTGAGCTTGTCAAAATCGGCATCCTCAATCTTCAGCCAGCATGGGCCCATGATATTCTTCCAGAGAACGAACTGTTCAAAAAGAGCAGTGTTGCTACCAAAGACGTGAGAATATGTCTCACCGGGTCTGTTGGGGTCGACTTCAGGCTCTGGGATACTTGTTAGCTGCTTTGGGGGTCCTACAGGAGGACTGTGGCTACTCACTGTTGTATGGGTAGAGAAGTTTCATATACTGTGCTTCCTTGGGGACATCACGGAGCTCAAAGGCATATTTCCTGGTACAAGCCTTGATCTTGTACATGCCAACATTCATCTTGGTCATCATGGTGTCAATCTCGTCATACACGTTCATCATCTCGACTTCTTCGCCCGTCTCTTCACCATCTTGCAAGCGGTGTTGGCGCGGCAAGAAATAGAGCTTTCTCAAGATGTTGTCTACTTTCACAAAGCAGCTGACGTATGATCGCGTCTTCTTGTTGAGAACTTTGCCAAAGAGACACAGACTGCCGTTGACCTCAGCGTAGTCTGTCCAGAAGAAGTTGAGACTGCCGTCTTCCTCGGTCGCATCCTTGTAGTCGATTTTGCCTATTGTCTTTGTTTCTGCAGGCGAACTTGTGACGACGTTCAGCCTCTCCGTGAGGGCATTCCATGAAGCTGAGTCGACTTGAGCGCCGTTGGGTTTAACAGGAGATGAGCTGGCAGGTGTGGGATAGGACTCTGCTTTCTGAATTTTCTTGATCGGCCTTGAACTTGCTAGATTGACACTGGTTGTGGCGATGGCTCCAGCATGCGCAACCTCCATCATGTCTTCGTCGTCGTCATCGTCGTCTTCCTTTGGTTCCTGCTTGATCTGTGCCTTTCTCTGCGCCACCTTTGCGGCTGGAGAGGAGGGCACAGGATCGCTCATGGGGACATCGGCAGTCTCGAGGATGTCATCGTCAGCGGAGGGAAAGAAGCCATCGTCGTCTTCAGAGGCTGGAGGGCGAGGGGACGGTAGCCGGGTATCGAGGGTCTTGGTCTTTTTGGGCACAGGCTCGGGAGCAGGTGAAAGGGCCCTAGCCTTGCGACGACCGCCAGATCTTTCGACTCTTGAGGTATGGGGAGCAGGGGCAGGAATGTTGTTGTCGACCTCGCCGAGGAGGTTTGAAAGGAAGTCGTCGTCCTCCTTTGTCTTAACGACCTGAAGAGATACTTAATTTAGTTGGGTAGATCCACGATGTTGTAGGCGAAATGCGTACCTTGGGTTTTGGCTGGGTCCTGTTGGCGCCCTTGAAGTATTCACTGATATCTTTGTCATTGGCCGCTCGCTTGGCTTGCTCCTCCTGGCGATTCTTCTTCGCTACATGATATGTGAGTATGTGGGCTGTCCTGAACATGTCCTGGAGGAAGACTGACCAGCCTTACTGGGTCGGCCACGGACGGTGGCTTCTTCTTCGCTTTCCGAGCCATAGGCCTGCACTCGATCCCAGTCTTCGCGGCCATCATCTGCGTAGCCTTCGCCATTGTCGTCGACAACAAAGTCGTCCTGATTTAATCGTTCCCGAACAACCTTCTTATATCCATCCTCGTCAACTTCGTCGTATAAATTGTCGACGTCGGCAACTTTGTAAGTATCAAAGACCTTCTTGCCGGACTCTCGAAGAGCCTTGAGCTCAGCGAGCCGCGCTCTGTGAGACATGACGGGAGAAAAGGTTAGGCCGGTGGCATATCAGTGAGATGATGGAAGGAGAGTATATGCCTGGATGCCACTTTTTGATTATATGTTGCTCGTGATTGCAGTGCAGGGAAATGATGGTATCGAGAATGGAAATGGTGATGGTGGAGGTGCTACTTGGATTAGGTTGGTCCCCCGGTAACCAGCGCTGAGGTGCTCATTTAGAAAAGTGGTCAGGGAGACGCGTCAAAGCGCGTTGTCCCTCCTGAGCCGCGTCTCGGCTCGTGTCGAAGGAGGGGCCATCTGCCTAAGTGACTAACACGAGAGCAGCCAATAGACGCCACGATAGATGAGCAGAATCTTTAAGTACCCCGCCTTGCCCGCGCAGGGAGGTACTTGTTGATGCATAAATTGGTATTTTGCATGGAATATATGCGACATCTAACGATTAGTCTGGTTTCTCTCCACGCGACTTTTCACTTTACGCGACCTGTTTGCTGTTAGTGCTGCCGAGACTCTTTTCAGGACTTTAACCAAGGCACCTACTACATATCTACGACTGCATAAGCTCCTATTTACGATATAATAACAACTAGATAATATCGTTTTCAGTCAGTACCTTTATAAGCGAGTTGTTTATTAAGTTGCCGCTCTTCCAATCGATGTTGGTTGTAATTTAGGTGCTTGTACTTCGTAGAGCAGCACCATTACTCAAAATAATTTATATAAATATCAAAATGGAAAACTTAAGCTCAGATCATTCTTCTTCATTCAGCTAGTCTTTAGACAATATCATTGGGTCAAAGGCATCCCAAATCCATTTGTTGCCCGACTGAGGTGGGGCCGGCCGTCCCGATGACGCCCCACTTACCCGGAACGGAGAATGACCCACATTGAACGGCAGTTTATCTCTCGGCTCATCCAGATACACCTACCTATAGTGACTACCTGACCATGTATTGGATTCAGCTGTTCAGCTTAGATATTAACAGAAACCCGTCGGATCCGCAATTGCAGGACATCCGCTTTCCAGAAACACCTTGTGATTAGTCTTGATACACTACCTGAGGAAATTGGTGATAGTGAAGGTGATGGTGATGGTGATAATGCACTTGCCAGTATTTCACTCCTTCCTTGCGGATATTCTCTTGTAAGCTCTTTGCAAGAGCTACCCATGACATTAATCGCAAGCTCAGTCAAAGGACCTTCCCAAAGTATCGCAGACTCTCAACTTGTTCCTGTACCCTCTACCAGTAGATGTCTTCCTACCTTACCTGCCTATTAGGTACCTTGAGTACTAATCTAGGCCGCCTTTTTCACCACACATCAGTCAAGATTGACGATATTTGTATCGTCACACCATCTATATCCGATCCCATCCATACGTACATCATGCCCAACAGTATATTTGGTGCCTGGCAGGCGAAGCTCCAAAAAAAGACCCAACCCCAGCCTCAGCCTCCACTTCCGTTCCCTGAGCTTGCCAAGCCTTACAACAAGATTAGCAGCTAGAGGCTGCCACTCAATCGACGCAGGGCTCGTCTCGATATATCTGAGGAAACTGATTTTAATGGGCCTAGCGAGAATACGTCGACACGGCGCAGAAGTCAGAGATCAAATTCTCAGAATCCGTCGTATGCTCATCTTGCGCGTTGGTTGAAACCGAAACGACGAAAGACAGCTTCCTCTTCAACAATCTTCGAGAAATTGCCAGTATCTGAAGTCCCAGGAGTTCCTCATCTCCTTAACACAGGTGGGTGGGCTAATAAGTACTCGCTTGCGGCGTATCTGACTATATTCTAGCGGACGATCTCAGCAGCGCATTTCAATACTCCAGAGAGAGGTGGATTCGCAATGGGAGTTCCTCGAGTAACCATTCAGTATTTCCAATTAGGTCGCGCATCCATGTCTCCGAGTTATCCAAGCCGTTCCCGCAGGACTCAGGATTCGCGCCCCCTTCACCAGTCATCGACAAAGGTCCACCTCAGCTAGATCCTCTTCCCGACATGTCTAGCTGTAGCCTGGAAAGATCATCCACTTTAAGAGCTTGCATAGAAGCAGCACCGGATGACAAGCGTCTGGAAGACAAATCGCTGCGCTCCACTGCTAAGCTCGAACGCATCACAACTCGTCCCAAGGTCTCGGCAGCACTTACACTACAACCAGTAGGGCGTAAGACACCATCCATCACGAGGCCCTTGTCCTCTTGTGATGTAGTCGCTCCTGCGACAATAGTCGGCTCACTTCGTCGTTTTAACGAATCTGGAGGCTATAGCCACCCGCAAAGAGGTCAAATTCCGTCAAACTGGGCTCAGGGTAATTCCGGCTTGTTACTGTCTATGCAAGATGATCTCATGCAAGAGCCTGGCCAATGCTCGCAATCGCGGTGGACCTCGGCCACCACGTTTCAACTACCCACAAATGTACTTGAGAGCTCATACCGGGCTGTCACAGAAGGCGATAGATCGTCAGCCACACATTCATCAACGTCGAATACGCAATCACAGCTCTCAGATCGATCATCCAGCCAAGGCAGCAGGTGAATATATCCCACCGTGGCCTCGAATCTCTGTCTTGATTCGTTGTCTCGATTTAAACTTAAGGGGATGCTGCTGGGCTTGATGGAGGTATTTATTGTTTAAGCTGGACCTAACAAGTAGTTCATAAAGCTGGCTATTGAATAGAAGGTATTCAACTAGTAGCAGAGACTACCTTTGTTTACCTATTCTTAACCGAGATTAAAATACAGCAGAATGGATAGTCATGGTAAAATAACCTTCCATACTCAAGCTTGTGATGGCCTGGATATGACAAATATTCAACAGGACCAAGGCTTCAATTGTGTAAGTGAGGCATTGTATATACAGAGAAGTGCCATCGCCTAACAAAACGCCGCCATATGCTCTATCAGTACAGCTTCGCATTCTTTCTTGCATCTAAATCGTACATACATCAGTTTAGTTTTACACGAGCTTTTCCCACTGAAAGCTCTCATTTAGAGACCCAAGCACAATTCGATACTCTAATGTGCAGGAGCCTCAACGTCGCGGTTTGTCGAAGCGGCGAGTGGCGTTCCTGTTGTCATGAGTGGCGTTCCAGTTAGGCTTGGGGCCCGGATAGCCACCATAAACGGGTTGCCTCACTGGCCGCGTGCCGCCTTTCCGATTGCGTAGGTCTTGCTCTGGTATTTGCCTTCTGGGTGGCGCCTGGCTGTTTTCAGGGTAGATTTTGTATGAGTGGGGGGTAGGCCTTGGAGGCTTTGATTCGGACCCTGAGCTTCTGTCGCGTCGATAGCCATCACCTGTGCCATTATCACGATACAACTGCCCTCGGTCTGTCGGCTTTGGGGATCGGAACTTTCCTGCTTGAGTAGTGTCCCAAAAGTTGGCCATATTCATGGCCTCATTGTGTGCGGACATGTCTTCTTCGGCTGTGCCACGACCCTTCGTTTTGCGCAAGTTGGGTTCCATTTCTTCCCGGTTGGCATAGAAGGCCTGAATTTCGCGATTGATCCGTCCCCCGACAGGGCGTATTTTCTTGAGGTCTTCCTCAGGGAGCATCTCCTGCTGAATGACCTTGTTGAATGATCCATACATGATGCGTGCGAGAGCAATCACCTCGCGTTGATCATTGTAAAGAGCCTTCTTTTGTTCCTTCGTCTCAGCTTTAACTTGTTTGAAATAGTGATCGTGTAGTTTGCGGTAGGGTACCCACAGACGATCAAGCGCGTCGGTGATCTGGACGCCATAGGCACGTTTGGCACCAGCCACGTCCCCTTCTCTAGCACGAGCACGCAAGTGATAGTGCGTAGACTGAGAAACGTTGAGGTACAGGCGCATGAGATGAGCGTCGGGCACCTCTAGGTGATTCATCATGCTATCAAGCGCGCGGTTGGCATTCTTGATGACATTTGGGTTGATGTTATCACGAACACATGTTTCAAAGGCTATACGATAGAAGTTTGGTCCAGTGATACTCGTTGGTATTATGTCCAGAATCTCAGTAGCATGACCGCTTGCTTTGGCTTGCTTGAGAATGCTAAAGAGGCGCAGCCAGCAATCCCGGTCAGGCTCGAGATTATATTGGCGAAGAATGAAATTCCAGTACTTGATGCCCAGGCTGTTGAGCTTCGTCTGCAACACAACCTTTAAGATTAAAGACAAGGTATTGTTCCCAGGACTGGTAAAGACACCATTTTTATCCTTCTTAACCACTTGACCGGTGTGAGGATTTGTCTTGCGAGCTTCTTCAGCTGACATTTCTTTGACTTTAGACAAGTTGGGTATGTTCATTGTCTGTTCAATGAGATCGAGAACCTCCTTCTTTTCGTTGGTGTCGCTTGAGATGATCATCATACGACCCATTGAGCAGACAAGCTCCTCGTCAACGATCAGACGTCCTTGCCTCCATTTACTCATGACCTCTGACCAGATGGCTTTGGCGCGCTGAATACCATTTTTGAGA
This sequence comes from Fusarium sp. NRRL 25184, assembly GCA_013755755.1. Classification (NCBI taxonomy): domain Eukaryota; kingdom Fungi; phylum Ascomycota; class Sordariomycetes; order Hypocreales; family Nectriaceae; genus Fusarium; species Fusarium sp. NRRL 25184. The sequence continues at coordinate 40,364 of JABSSZ010000045.1, read as the reverse complement.
TTGAACTCCTTCTGTTCAGGCGTCAACTTTTCCAAGCCGTCAAGCGTGTTGAATCGTATAGCATTGAGAACGGTAGTATAGGTGTAGGAAGTTGGAGCTCGAGTTGACTCGTTGAGAGTGTCGACGATGGAGAACATGGAGTCCAGATCGCCCGCTCGGTTGCACACGCTGAGCACAGCATTCAGATGAGTGCTGTTTGGTTCTAGGCGAGAGTCCTTGAAAAGGGCGTTGTAGTGCTTTACAGCCTCGAAGACGGCGGTTTTAGGGTGTTTCGACTTGGCAAGACCACGGAACAGGGTTGTGTAGGTTTGTGCGTTGGGGAATTGTGCGCGCTTTTTCATCTTCAGATAATGTCAGTATCACAGATGAGAGAAGAATCCGAGGACTATATCTCAAGCCTACCTCGTTGAATAGCTTGATCGCTGCCTTGACTTGTTGCTGGTCGAGCAGATATTCCAGTAGTAAATTCCATGGCACGACCAATTGCATATCTTTACTGCCTTTTTGAACCAAAAGATGGGCTTCATCGAATTTCTTTGCTTCAAGTGCTCTTCTGACATATTCTGCAACTTTCCAAGGGTCATTGTTCAAATATTGTAACTCCTTGTTGACTGCCCGTTCCATTTTAAGGGTTTCCTTCTTTTTCCATATTCCTTCGTCAGCTGGTGCATCGAGGCTTTTTGGAGCATCTTTCGTGATAGCATCAGCTATAGAGCTTGCGTCTTGAACTGTAGTCGTCACCTCGGTAGTCGGTGTCGTCGTAGAGTTGAACATGCGCTGTGAGTGTTGAAACGAACGGATTTGGAAAGCAGAAGCAGGCCGAATTTCTAGTCTCTGCCGCGGTGCGAGCTGCAGAACTCTCCGAAGGCACGCGCCTCCGTGCAATAACCTATTAGCCATGAGAGAGTTGCTGCTTGAGTACCTGGGTTGATCACGAAATTCCAGATACCCAAGTTAGAGCTGGAGAGAATGGGTCCGTCCGTAGGTGACCACAAAAAAAAAACTCTTATCTTATCAGCTGAGCGAGGGGCGTTGCATGAGATGCGCTTAACTTTGCCGCGCTTGAGGTACTTAATGTATGTACATTCTGCACTTGCCATAGAGCCACCCCCTTCCCCTGCAGGTCGCTAACAACTGTCTCCCATTTCTACTTGGAAACGCGCTTCGCGGTCGCAGTCCAGTCTAGTCCAGTCCAGTCCAGTCCAGCCAACGTTTCTTTTCTTTTAACCTTTATAGAGACGAGACAAAACAAGCGAATTGTTTGATCCTCCAAGTGTCATCAGTCATCCCTTATCCTTCTAAACTCGTACTATACTCATCGATTTCTGCCGTATACCGTTTTTCCTTCATACCGCCGCAATCATGGCCAAGGTTGCTACAGATTTCGAAAAGATCATCAATGAGGGTAAGCAACAATCAATTTTTCCAAGTCCCTCATGTCCTTCCCTAACATCGGTTTTCAGGGCGTGAGCGAAAGAAGAACGAAGCCCTCGCCGATCGCATCTTCTCAAAGAACCGTCGCCAAAGCGCCCCCTCCAAGCTTAAGTCCGCCCCCGGTCAATCACTAGCAAGCCGTGTCGGCGTCAAGAAGGTAGCTACAGCAAAAGACAGGAAGCGATTAGCTCAAGCCAACATGTACAGCAGCGAACTTCCACCATCGGCACCCGCTCGACCCAACCTACGCCTGGCAATGTCAATGGAGAATGGACACACGATTTGCATCACTCTGTCTCAGGCGACCTAAGCTCCCGCATCTCAGCTCCCAATGCTGCTCATAAGAGAGCCAACAACCGCCGCGCTGCTCGTCTCTCCGCTGCCGTGGATCGCATGGACACTTCTGGCGATGCGCCACAACAAGTCAACATCGTGAAAGGCAAGGGCAGCGCTGGCAGTGGCATGGGAATGACAATTCGGGGTCTCGCAGGTCCCTTCACTATTATGGCACAAAACTTTGCCCCTGGCACCACAGCCGCTGATATCGAGAGCGCTATGACTCCGATCGGAGGCGAGATTCTGAGCTGTCGCATTGTCAAGTCAAACCCATTCCTCCTCTTCGAGCTAGCCTTTGCATCGCGCGAGGGTGGTGAGCGAGTAATCGAGACCTTCAACGATAAGACTGTGAGTCCACGGGACCAATTCCCATTCAGAACTCTTGCTAAAAATTGTTACAGGCCGATGGTAGAATCATCAAGGTGTACCCTAAGCTAGGAGCCCCTTCAAGCAATACCATTACGTCCAGCAATGCGCCAAGAAATGCCCCAAGCGGTCCCCGTGCCACCCGCGGAAACAAGCCCAACGCTAACGACAACATTGTTGATGGCTCAATGGGTTTCCCTGATTTAATGGACACAACCACCACAAACGGCTCATCGAGGAACAACCAGTTGTACAGCGATAAAATCGTGGGCCGCACCCGACGAGGCCGAGGTGGTCAAAGAGGTCGCGGCGGGCGATGATGAACTATCGCCTGTTTCTTGTTTTCCCTTTATTGCATTTGACGATTACTTCACAAGCTCTTCTGGGACATGGTCTCTAGGGGGCGGACTAGGAGGTACTTATCAGTATTAAAATAGCCGGGCAATTTCATGGTGAACCACAACAAGAGGAGCAGTGGGTGTACGAAACTTTGGGCTTGGCGTTCGGGGTTCACGTGTCCAAAATGGGCTATTAAAGCTAACCATTTCATTTTTCTCTCTTTATACTTCGGGTACCCCTGAAAATAGATACCAGTTATGACCATATGGAAGCAGCTCACTGTCCTCAGCTCCCGACAATGGTATCACTTGAAGATAGAGAACCATTCGCATTGATCGGGGGTAATTCATGATTTTATACCTCCATTCGTCCGCCCAGAAATGACCCCTTGGAAGCCGCCCAAACCCAAATAATACCAATACAACTACAAAATGGGAATTGTAACCCAAGAACCTTACCCCATGATATGCCAAGCGCGGTCCCTCCGTCATCATACACCAAGAAGTCGAGACAAGAATAACAATATCTACAGCCGGGCTACACTAGGCATGAATCATATTCAGCCGAGATTTGGCAACTCTGCACCATGTTGAATTCCTGGCCAGAAACCCCGTCCCTCCAAGTGCTATACTGACAACAGGAAAAATAACGAAGGAGGAAAAAAAGAAAGCAGCCCCGAGAGTAAACCCAAAACTTCCGCGGCCGTTTCTGAGGCGTGCCTCATCGTTTCGAGACAAAGAAATCCTGTAAACAAATACCACCCCTTTCATCATGGATCTGTGTAATTTGGTCCAACCTATTCCTGTGCTAAATGCTTGTAGCATTGTAATCGAGTCTGAATACCATTGCTTCAAGTTCGCTCAGACCTTGACGCTGAAGTTACCTTTACCTGGCTATGAAAGGAGCCACGCCTCCTCTTTAACCAATTCCGACAAAGTCGACTGGACAGTTCCGAGCACGCACATATGGCATGGGGCGTCTCTTGCCTCGTTGGCGCATGGATTTCGAAGGGAGGACGGACTTCTAGTACATTAGAACCACCATGGAGTTTTGCTTCGTTACCAACCATGAACCCCGGCCTATTGCACGCTATTGCGCAGAGACCTGGGCAGCAGGGCTTCGTTTATCGAGTGAAGTCGCTCGTATCACAGATTGGCGCGGACATCTGGTCCCTCGTTAGGTTAGGCCACTTCAATGCCAGGTGTTCTGGTTTCCCATAAAACCTTCTTCCAGAGTGCGCTCCTCCAAGTTGCGGATAAAGTCCCTGTTGCCTCGGCCACCCTGTTGCACGCGGCTACCTCTTCGACCTGCTGCCGTTCGGTTATCGATGCTGCCAGATGCCATACTTTCTCCAGTGGGTGGGTAATACGCCGGACTAGGCTGTAGACGAATCGGCTGACTGGGGTCGAGATGGCTAGCTACTCGTTGGATGGCAGCGGGAATACCGCTCTGTTGCTGCTCCATGGTTGAAGCCCGTTGACGTGCTGGCCTCATACCACCTTGTTGATGCTGATACATGTTGGGCTGGGGCATTTGTGCATATTGCCCCTGAGGCATCTGCTGAGGCGGTTGGGACATGACCATTTGTCCATACTGCCCGTGTTGTTGTTGACCGTATGCCGAAGGCATGTTGGCGTGGTTGCCTCCGGGAGAATACATTGAGTTGTTGCCGTACATCTGCGGTTGCGCATGACCTTGAGGCGCGTACTGGTTGGCATAAGGGGTAGGGGCAGCTGAAGCAGCCTGTTGTTGTGCTTGGTGTTGAGCTTGGTGTTGAGCTGCTGCCGCTTGAGCCCGCTGCTTGCTAAGTGCTTCGGCCTGTTGCTGTTGTTGGGTGCCAGGTGCTGGAGACCTATTCAGCGAGCTAGACTTGAGATTCATGGGTGGTATAAAAGGCCCAGTAAACTTCTGTTGAGTGATGAACGGATGAAGCTTGGCTTGCTGGGGAGACCATCTCTCCAGAGGGTTGATTGTAAGAAGGCCGCGGACAAAGTCAATGAACGCGATGCGGTTGTTCATTTCTATCACGGTTAGTATGAGCACACATGATATTCTACCAGTTCGGATCTTACCTCTATCTATCTCGCTCTGCTTCATGTTCTTCCGAGGCATGGGGTAGGACTTGATAATCTCGGGAAGGGTGTTGGCCTGGAAGTACTTCTTGCTAGGCTGTTCCTTGGTGCCACGTTCTCGGGCATATTGTTCCATGGGTTTAAGCTGGTATGTCCGTCGTCCGAACTCATCTTGCCGCTTTTCGAAAAAGTCGCCCGCCTGCTTCCCCATCTCGATCATCCAGTTCGGGGGGTTGCCCAACATTTCAACGATTCGCGAGACCTGGTTATACTCAGAAGATCCTGGAAATAAGGGAAGTCCCAGGAACAGCTCCACCACAATGCATCCAAGGGACCACATATCGATGGCCGAAGAATAGGGAAGACCAAGTAAAACCTCGGGAGATCTGTAAAATCGAGATTGAATATAAGTATACACTGTTTGTCGCTCGTCGCATGCTGAACCGAAATCAATAATCTTGATGATGGGACTTTCGAGATTCTTGAGAAGAATATTCTCAGGCTTCAAATCGCAATGTATCAGACGAGCCTTATTAAGCAGTGCGAGACCGTTAAGGAGCTGTTGAGCGAACACGCGAACCAAAGTAGTGCTGAGTCCTCTAAACTGGTTCTGCTTGATAAGCTCGTAAAGATTGACGCTAAGGAGCTCAAAAACCAAGCAAAGATGTTGGCGGTGAATGAAAGTGTCTTTAAGTCGCAACAAATGATGGTCGTCGTTCTTGTCAAGCTTCGTGTTGAGCTACTCCTTGTTAGTGCTAACCTGGAAGTATGGGATTGATGATCGTACCAAATCAAGGACCGAAACCTCCATCATGCTCTGATTGAAGTAGGCAGTACGATTCTTGATGACCTTGACAGCCACTACTTCCTGCGTCTTGAGGTTCTGACACTTCACGACTTGACCAAAAGTACCCTGCCCCAAGACGTCCAGAATAAGGTAACGGTTTCTAGAGAATATGTTAGAATTATAAGCAACAAATTTCAGTTTTACACAACATACTTGTGGCCGGCCTCTTCAGATCCAAGAATGTCGTTCACGTAAAGGATGTAGTCACTGTCTTCGTTGTCATAGCCATCGTTCTTGGTACCCTTGCTAGGCTTGGTCAAGACTCTGCGAGGATTGCGCGACGACTCATACTTGAAGCTAGGATTGCAAATGCGATAAGTAGCAGGCAGTTGAACAGTAAGAGCTTGGAGAGGCTGATCATATCGTGAGCAAAAGTGTGTCAAAAAGCTGGAGAGGCTTGAAAACATACGCTGATAAAACCGCCTTCAGGGTTGGCGCGACGGAACGGAGGCTGTGAATTGACCTTGGGTTGCAGATCTGCGGGCGAGGAGAGTTGCTTGAACTCGGGAACTGGGCCCCTGGTCACTTGCTGGGGCACAGGCCGTCGAGGAGACTTGGGGTCCAGGTTAAAAGCAGCATCGAGATTGCCGACAGCGGAAGAGGGATAATTTTCCTGGTGACCGGCGGACGCGTAAGGGTTGATAGGAGGAAGATGCTGGCCTTGCTGGTGTTGGCGGACGCCGGGGAAATATGGAGATTGAGAATAATCAGGCTGGCGTGTAGGCGACTGTCGCTGGGAGGTCGGGCTTGTAAATTGACTGTTTGAAGACGACTTGGGCGCGTAAGGTGAAGTGGGGGACAGTGCCTCCATGGGCGAGTATCGTTGAGCGACGGAAGAAGACTCTTGAGGCGAGTGAAGATTGACGGGGCGGCTGCCCGACATGTGAGGTTGATGAAGGGGCCTCATGGGGTACTTGATACCAGCATGAGCATCATGAGCATCGTGCATAGCGACGTCACCGTTGCCGTCGCGCATCTGCGAAGGTGAGATTGGAGAGGCGGCCGAGTTCGGGTTACCAACGGGAGCAGAAGCAGGCGGAGCAGCAGCAGAATGGACGGGGGCACCGCCGTGGAACTGGTCGTATTTGTATCCGCCTTGAGGCGGGGGTTGGTTGGTGTAGTCTCGAGGGGCCTGGGTATTGCCGTTGTGTCGTCTCGAGGAGCCAGGCGAGTTCGCGGAGGGATATTGCTGCCACTGAGGATCCATTGCGCTGACTGACTGCTGCGGAAGCTGAATCAAGCAGCTTAGGGCGACAGCGTCAGGTTGATCGCCGCGATTAAATGAGGCGGTCGGTGGTCAGCAGTGAAATCGTTGTTGTGGTGGCTGTCGCGAGTGGGGATGCGTAATGCGTGGTTATCGGGCGTAGACGATGATGTCGACGGTCGATGAGATCCCAGCGACGGGGGAGGATGAAGAATGGGAGTGAGAAAAATGAGAGTTAAGAGGAGAAGGGCCTGGATGGTGTAGTGTAGCGTCGAGTTGCTAGCTGCTAGCTACAATCCAATACAGAGAGAGCACAGAGAAAATGGATGGGATGTGATGGTTGGCTGGCAGCTGGTTGCTGGTTGGGCCGGGTGCAGTGTGGTCGCTTGCCAAGTTGGAGATGGATCGAGTTGGGTCTCGTCGCGCAGGTCCTGTCCCGTTCTGTCCTGTAAGGACGGGTTAGGAAATATTGCGGTAGAACGGACTAACCCAGGCCGTCCTAATAGAACTAACAGCAGCTACAGCGTGCGTACTGAGAAGAGCAACAATGGGCACGCCAGTCTCTCAGAATATCGTACCGTCGTCTCTTACCGTACCGTAAAGAGAGATGAGGGGGCGGGAGGATGGATTGGGCAGACAGTGGAGGCCCAAGCCAAGGCCCGGGGGTGGATATGGGCAGTCAGGTCAAGCAAAACAAGGTCAGGTAAAGTATCTGTAGATGGTAGGTATTGGTTTGGGAGAGGACTCAAGCGTTGAAGCGAGAATTAAGAGGGTAAGGAAAATGAGGAGGAAGTTTGCTGTATAGGAAGGGATGCTCTAGATTCTAGTCTTAAGAGCGTTGATGAATGAAGCCATTCATTATATGGATGCCAGAGGAAGAAGAAAGAGCAAGAGTCAAGAAGGTTGATATCACCTCGATTGGGATTGCAACAAGCCCACCTGCCTCTTAAATTCCATTACCTAGTAGGTATCTTCTCGATTGCAAGTCAATTAGAATTCGGCATTTTACCAACACATAAAAGTTAGTTATGTCAATGCCTTGATTGCGCATGATTTAACCATCATGCTGTTGTCCTTGGTTGCTCACGTCAACACGAGTTACGAGTCGAGTTCAAACGTTGAAACATCCGCCGCAAGGATACATGCATCAAGTATCAACAACTCAACGCCATGGACACAAAACTTTCGTTGCAGCAAAATAAAGTAGCCAACAGCTGAACGTTAACATTTATATTGAACCAAGTAAGTGCATGTAGAAATCTTCTTGGTCTTGACTCCTCTTTACTGACTCCCAAGTTTATTCACTCGTCTATTTCCAGCCAACGGCAAAAAGTTAGTAAAAAAGAAGCCTACCACTGTAACTACTACCTAAGGTATCTACTGAAGGCCGTAGGTACACGAGCAAAACGGAAACGTGCGAGATTTGCGGCGCTTTAGGCTTGTTTCCCGGTCTGCTCTAGCTGCTCTACCCTGCCACAACAACAAGGGGGTACGCCGCAGTGGGAGTGGCCAGGATGTGATGACCCCCCTCTATCAACTGTCAAATCACCACCGACTTTTACTCAACGATGCACATATTCTGCCATTCTACGCGCAACCTAAGTTAATCTAATTTACAACGGGGCAAAACAAGGGTAATCTTTAACAGTTAAGACAGTACATACAGTAAATAATTATCTTATTGCCTCTGGTCAGCGGGGTCATTACCAGCCCTTCCCGGCTATCCTCTGCTACTATGTACGCGCGCACCAGAACTTGGCTTATGACTCTGCCTCTGACACGAGCGACACACAACACATACATGTATGCCCCGGAAATTACAATTCAGTGATCGATACCTACCTCAGTCGGTCAGCTTACGACCTCAATTTCCCATACAAATCTATCATCATTGGCATTATCCTTAACTTGCCTACCTACTAGGTATGCTGTCATCATTAACATGGGTTCTCTCATAATCTACATCCCAATAGGCATTACTACCCATGCCATAGATGTTAGCCAATTAACCCACCATGTAAAAAATGACGTCCTTTTCAGGGTCCTAAGGAGTTACCACTCCCCGGGGCGCACGAAGACTTCTGATATTAAATCAAGTTGTAAAAAAATATTTAGTTTAAGATCTTCTAAATCTATCTTAAGTTTACCTAAGGCTTTTTATCACCTAGGATCGAGGTCCTAAGTTTTATTGCATCCCCTTGCCACTTACCACAGAATAAAAATCAAGTTTCATATTCTAAACGGCTCCCGGCCCTTCTCACCGAATCTGGTAGGACAAGACGGTAGCCTGTAGGTATCAATCCCAGAGCCTCCTCTGCCCCGTTTATTTCGTTGGCGTTTCATGAGCTTGCATCCCATCCGTCCATCCATCTAATCTGAACCTACGTGGCTCCTGTGTCTATTTACACATTTGCTGGGGTTCACTGGTGCCAAATATCTAACACGTAGGCCTGTTGCTATGCCAATTCATATGTAGAAACCTCACTTCTCAGCTTGGGCACCATTATCAAGATGGAAACTTTGAAGACTGGCAACATCTCGGCAAAACGGTTCGATTGTGGTGTCACCCTACGCCATTATCCAATTGATCAGAGAAAGGCCGAGGGTTCCACGACCGATAGTCAAGTGAGATTGTCTTGTTGTTTTATTCATCCATTTCATCAACTGCCGCCGTCTTGTCACCCAATTTTCTTCAAGAGAATCCTGTGCACCTCGAGTAGCATCCGCCAACGCCCCCCAACTTGCGTGTCTCTCACATCTTCCACTTCTTCATCTTTTACCATCAATCTTACAGAGTCGTCAAGTCGTCGTCCCATCATATCGTGCGCGAGAATTATTAATGAAAAAGGAGAAAGAAGAAAAATGTCCCGTTAAGAAAGAAAAAGGTCGCCGCTAAATACATAGATGAGAATCCACGGAATGGAACTGCCACCCCCCTCGCCAGCCATTGAAATATCAATCAGATGCTCCATGAGACACAAGAATGGATGAAACGCTCATGACGTCGTCAGATAGGGAAAATTGAAATGCCAGACTGGCTCCTGACTTAATGCAACAAAGTCAAGGTGAAGAAATGTTGGTGGTATCCTAGAATTAGCGCTCGTACAGAGAGAGATAGAGATTGAGATTGAGAGAGATTTGAGAAACATGTGGCGCTCCCTGACTTTTATCGACAAAACAGGAATAGAAGAGAAGAGAAGAGAAGAGAGAAATGCATACTTCCGTTTGTAAGCAAGAGAGGAAAATTGCCCTTTTTTTTCCCCCATAACACGGAACCGGGGTATCACAGGCCTGAACTGTAATAATGCTTGAAGATACTGAGAAAAGAGTAATGGAAGCAACAGAAGCAAGCACGAGAGAAATCCACAGAAACGTGAGAAAGAAAAAAGGGGAATCATGAAAAGCGGACAAAGAGAAACCCGTCCCGGGGCATGATCAAGCGGTAGACACCTCCGCCCTGATACCACCATGTCCAGCTTTCGTCCAGCTTTTTGGTTTGTCTTGCTCTGGTTTGGTTGTTGCCCCCTAGGCCTGATACCCACCAAATCCATTATTGAAGTTCTGTCCAGGGCGAGGCTGGGCCCATTCAGCATTGGGAGGCTGTTGGCCCCTGCCGTAGACGCCCGCGCTTTGAGGAGCAGCATATCCCATAGGGGATCCAGCATAGCCGGCTGGTGATCCAGTTTGTGGTCCACCATAGTTTCCAGGCTGTCCTCCATACTGGGCTAAATCATTGTCAGCTACTACTAAGATTAAGCGTTGCTCACATTTCACTTACCACCGTACTGAGGATAGTATGTAGGCGTGCCCGGGAAGCCAGGAGCTTGAGCACTTTGTGGGCTGTAAGGCTGAGCAGGGTCAAAGGCTCCTTGAGCACTGGGCGTCTTGTCCTTGCCCCACTGTGGTCAATTGTCAGCTACCATCTCTCAATTGCAACACGGGTAAAACATACACTGCACTTGAGGGGTCGTCCGTTAACATTGTACCCGTTCATCTGGCAGATCGCCATAGCCGCGTTCTCGTGGGTATCCATCTTAATGAAAGCAAACCCTCGATCGGCCTGGAATCGAGACTCAACAACGAAACCGAAGTTCTGGAACAGAGGAACCACATCGTTGGGAGTTGTGTAAGGAGTAAGGTTGCCGACATAGACAGTTGTCTGCCAGCTGGGAGTTTGAGTCAGAATAACCTCGTAACTAGCGACGCCATGTGCTGGGAATTGGTGGTGCCCGTAAGGGGTGGTAGGCGTCATGCCCATCGCCTGCATAGCTTGCTGCTGGGCCATTGAAGGTTGGCCCTTCTGGTTTGCCCAATTGCATCGGATGGCTCGCGAGCCGAGCCACTCGCCGTCCATGGAGCTCAGAGCCTTTTCGGCCTCAGGGCGGTCGCGGAAGGCAACAAAACCGTAACCTCGAGATCGGCCGGTCTTCATATCCCACATGACACGAGCCTCTGAAACGGAACCAAAAGCAGAGAACGCTTGAAGTAGGACCTCATCGTTGACTTCGTTGGACAAATCACCGACAAAGATGTGGAAATGATTCGAGGTGTCCTCCTTGTTTGTAGTGTTCGACTGATAGGCCCAGTTGACTCGGATTTCCTAAGCTACGGTTAGCGGGCGACGTTCGACGTGTTGTTGGATTTCGTTGAGGGGCAATGTACCGATTGGTGAACTCGTCGTCCATTGAGGGTCTGCATAGCACGCTCAGCGGCACCAGGGTCGTCATACTCGACAAAGCCATAGTTATAACCACGCGCCTGTGAATGCACTGTTAGCCCACCATACCACATCCACAAAATTTCTTAGGGTTGTAGCAAGACCTACGTTCTTGTCGGGAATGATCTTGACGTTCTGAACATGACCCGTAGTCTCGAAGATCTGACGCAAGACTTCCTCAGTTACACGCTGGTCCAAACCACCAATGTAGAGGGCACGCTTGTTGGGCTCAGGGGCAGCACGACGGAAGCCACCTGCACTGGTAGGCGACATGATGCCTCCTTGATCGGCAGCGGATCTGGGAGAGGTGATGGCAGTCGGGATCGGGTTGGTATTCTGAGGGATATGCAGAGGCGGAGGGGCCATAGGTTGTCCATTCTGGCCAGCTTCGAAGCCAGGGGCGCCAGCACCAGCCTGAGGGGGGGGAGGCAGCTGGCCTTGATTAGAGGGCGTTCCAGCGTCGGCCATGTTGTATGATATTGTGTCTGGGATGACAATCAAGAAGGAGGAGTAACGGAAGGATAGGACGACAGAGCAGAGGTAGAAGAGGAATTGGAGGCTACCTATGAGCTGTGTTGTACTGAAGTCGGTCGGTCGAGGTGGAGAGTCGGCGGTCGGTGACAATATGTATCTGTACCTCCTAGCGTTTGACAGGACAGGGGTCCAACTGGACGAGTAGACAACCCGGAGCTAAGAGTGACACGGTGGGCACAGGGAGAGAGAGGGGCCCGCGTCTGGGTCTGGTCTGACAACGGGCTCCAGACGAAAGCTTTGGGACTGGGGTGGAAACTCCAACGTCTGAAATCTCCAAGAAGCGGTTGACGGCGACGCGAACGAAAGCGCGAGCTTTCGGAGAGGAGCGATCGAATTGTTGCGCGTGCGTGCAGTTTGGCACTGTAACACAGGAGCGGAACGAGACGGTGGCCTTGGCTTGATCGTGGCCGGTTGTGAGACGTGGGGGGGTTTAATTTGATGGAGATGAGAGCTGGTCGACGGGCTGAAAGAAGGCGTGCAGATGGTGCTTTTCCGTAGCCTGGCGCGAACGAGAATCGAAAACCGGGCAAAGAGACACAGAAAAGGCAGAAACTGACTCAAATAAAGAGACAAGTTGAGAGCAACAAGAGAGGAGATGGCGTGACAGACGAGAGCTACGATAGAGAAGCAGCGTGATACGATGATGGAAATCGATGATATGAAAAGGAAATTGAACGGAGGAACCGAAAGGAACCGTAAAAGCCCAAAGGAAACCTGATACAAGGACCACTCCAATGAGATTATGACTATGAATGCTTGTGAGGAGAGAAGTCAAAGAAGAAGCTGACGAGAAGCGGATGATGGAGGGGCATATATACAGCCTTACATATTATGGACGGATATCGCCTTGTACCTTCCACTGTACAGTTCATGGTACAGTGAGCTAAGGCACACGGGCGGTGGTTGGTCGGTAAGGTAAGGTACTTGCTTTCCCTTACCGACTATCGAAGCCCAACAGACCTTGCAGGTATATTGATCAGCGATTGGTTGTTTGTTGTTCTAGACGCCTGATTTGACCAAAGTGTCAAGGTTAAGAGTGAAGGAAGAGGGGAATGGGATCCGAACAAACTGCATTGGACCTTGGAGAAGCGGGCAGAGGGTTTGCATGGGCTGAGCTGGGACACGAAGTAGCTTATATCGTGTCACATAAGTTATCACATATTAACTATTTTGGTATAGGTAATCCTTATAACAAGTGGTGAAGGAGAGCTGCATGTAAAATATACCTAGGTGTAATTCGATGTATGTACATGTACTCCGTACCTGGGCCTCCAACTTGTCTCTGCTACAGCTACCTAAAGTACCCATGCATTGCCTCAGTAGGTACTAACCTTATAGAGCATTGCAATATTCCCCCGGAATTGAATACTTGAGGGGTATAAAGTTTATATAGAGAGACATCAAAGGCGAACTTGGCTGGAGACCAAGAATAAGAGCAATGTTGAAGTTAGCAAAAGTCAGAAATGACGATTGGAGGGCAGAGGTGTAAGTGGTTAAACTGGGGGTCGTTTCCTTCAAAGTACCTTGCCGGAGGCTGCTAGCCCAGGAACGACATAAATATAAGCAGATCTATGTAGTTCCTTTGGATATATGACATTTTTATAGTCAGATTTCCAAAATTAAGTCAGTACTAAGGTACAGCTAACTAAGGTATTCTAGATGCCAACGTTTTCTTTCTGCCAAGCAACCCGTTCCGTACGATCAACGCTCAAGGTCTCGATCATATGGTTCCTACACGGATAGTTAGGCTCTAAACGGCTCCCAGAGTTTACCTAAAGATAAAAATATACGAAGCTACTTTCAATTTTCAGCGAGTCTTTGGTTGGTTGCTCACTATTGTCCTTGTCAGTGAGTCCATCCAACTCAAAACCTTAGTGACGTGCACGTGATGTCGTTCCTCTGGACGCGCTTAACACTTAACCTGGGGCTGAATTGGGTCCAGCAAGGAGTGCACCTCTCGGGCTCTCCCTAACTTTGTTCAGCGACGACGATATCTGGCCGTCCTTTGACAACCGAACTAACATAACTTCCCATAACTCGTTTGAACGGCTTCTCAGTATCTACCAGAACTTTCGCCTGGTACAGCCATGGCTTCTCAATCTCATCAGGAGCCGGACCCGCTGGATGTCTTGCAGAATATGGTCAACGATGTCGTAAGTGTCACCTACATTCTTACAATGACTTGAACAAATTTCTGACGCTTCGTCACAGCTGGTACATACTGGAAAGGCTCTCAGAGCTTCCCGCAAGGATGCTCAAGGGAGTTCGCAGTCTACTCAGTCAACCCTCAAGTCCAAGTTGCCCGAGTCTATTGACGGTTTCCGGGAAGCCTTACACAAGCTCGAGTGGGATATTGTAAGTCGCCTCGAGCATCGCCTCAACGCCTCAAATCTCACATTATCTTAGATCGATGCCAAATCTGTCCTCATGCGTGATATCAAGCGTCTACATGAACAGAAACAGCAGCAGAGCCAGCAGATTCAGCAAAGTCAACCTACTCCTGTATCACAACCCCCACAACCTCAACCAGTTGAATCTCAGTCCAAATCTCCCATGGTCATCGACCTTGAATCATCGCCTCCTCCCCCCCCTCAGGATCAGCATATGACAGAGATTAAGACCAACAGACCAGTTGCCCCCTTTCCTGACATGGGCATGGGGCTTCCCGATGTCGGCCAACCTATCAGTGTGCCGAATGATGAGACCAGCTCATCTGTAATTCCAAGTACTGGACCTGAACAACCGATCACGAAGACAGTTTCTCCAGCTGCCGCCGCTCCGATGGCTCCTATGCCAATCATGGAGCAAAAGCCTGTGGACAACCAAAACAATGACGTGGCAGACCTTACTGGCGACGGGCCCCATTCAGAACTCAACTTTACAAACATGCAGTTCACGCTGGCTCCGACAAACAACGACTTGCAGAACCCTTCTAATTCTCAGGAACCTTCATTTGACCTTGCAACCTTTGCTCCCCCGGAGGGTAATGATGATATACTAGGTCTGGACGACATCCTGCCCACCAACAACACTTCTCAGACAAATGGCATCTCACAACTGCCTGCTGGATCTGCCGATAACGCATCCAAGAAAGACCCACCAATGGATACAGACAATCTGGGAGCCTCACAGGAAATGTCAACCAATAATTATGACTCGGTTTTTGATGACGAGATTTTCGGTGGTCTCGGCACAGGCGACGGTCTCGCCGATGGAACCGACGACATTACTTTTGAATCCCTCATGAACGACCGGGATGATGACAACCTAAACTATGGCGAATTTGATGACACCTTTCTCCTCGAGAACATATAGCGACGTTGCGCACATCGGCCACGAAACTCGGCCATGTCTAAGGGTCTCCGACTCTCATTGTCCAGTCACTTATATGGATTCATGCCAAAATCACTTTGTCTTGGCCAGTACCAAGACGAACTAGGCAAAGCTGCACCGGCAGTTGTTAATATGGCACACATCAAAGTGTTGGCTGGCACTGAAGTCTGTGGTAGTGAAGCTTGGCTCGCCATTGGTCGTGTCGTTGGGCATGGACGATCAACGTCAACGATGATATTTGTGTTTAAAAAGCTTGGCATCTTCAATTTTCGATTTGATTATATTTTCGGCGTTTTGTAATAGTTCAGAATGTATCTGTAGACATGGACAGGTGTTTGGGTTTTGGGTTAAGCTCACGATGGTGTTCTCGATTCAAGAACGTTGGGTTAATATGGAAAGTTTCTACAGGAATAGTGCTAAGTACCACGGATATCATGTTTTATGTACACAACAAAATAGGAGGCTTTCGCTAAATGGACAGGCGCTGAGAAACATGTACAACTCGTCAAGAAGCTGTCCTCCTCTTTCTTCTATCAAGCAACATGTTCGCCATAAACAATAACCAAGAAATACAAAGAAAACAGCACGGCCGCTGGCGCATGACAAAGAAAACTGACAAAGAAAACGTTGATCATCATGATTCATCTTGGGTGCGTTTACACCATTGAGTCTCGTGAGACCGAGATCCCGTGAGGTCTGTTTTTGCGCTTAGGTCATGTGGCCGTCGCGGCAGCGCGAGCCTCAAGTTCGCGACGTTTAGCAAGCAAACTCTTGAAAGCGCCAATGCAGCGAACAAGAGCATCTTCATCGTGGGCGCAGAAGCGGTAGCTCTTTTCTTCAGTAATAACCTGGAGGCAATGCTTCTTGCTCTTGCTGAGTGGATCCAGATCGACAACATTTACGACTGCGGAGAGCGGTAAAATCCACCGAGCTGTGTATTCAGACTCGTCCTTGTAGAGAATGAGGTTACGTGGGCGAAGAACAGCCCACATATCCTTCCACTGGCGCATGCCACGTCGGTGACGCAAGAGGTAGAGCCGGCCTTGCCATATGACACGGTCGGGGTCTTGCTCAACATTGGACACGCTCGTTTGGCTCGCGGATCGGATCCCTTGGCCTGTTGGGCGAACCGCTGGGGGTAGCTTGCCAGGCGATTGAACAGCCAAACTATCGTAAGACGAGTCCTGGGGACGGAAAGCTTCATTGTCGGAAAGGTCGGAGTGCGATGCGAACTCCGCACCCGATAGTCCCGAAGACTCCAGTATCGACGACCTTCTCCTACCCCCTGCCGAGGTGACATATCTGGGAGCAGATGATGCCATTGGTTCCGGAGAGCTGGAAAGGAAGCGCTCATGCTCATTTGGTCGGTTATTGTGGATAGAAACGGACTTGATGCCGTTAGGCTGTTGAGAGGCACGTGGGCTAGCAAGGAACATCTCGTCCTCCTCTTCATCGATGCGCGCATCCTTTCGTATCAAATCCATCCATTCCTGAGCATCTTCGGCGGAATTCGCTTGAAAGTGGTAGTTGCGAGAGGGGGAAAAGAGGCCAAAAACATGCTCGCGCTTATGCTTGGGGTCCTTCAATTCGGCGACGGCTGTAAGCTCGGACAAGTAAAGTTGGTGTCGTAGTCGAGACTCGCTCTCGTTTTTGTACAAAGAGAGGGTGTTGGGTCGCAAGACCAGGTACACAGGCTTCCATTTCTAGAAAGAAGTCAGTACTGGACAAGAGCCGGGAGCCGTGGCATCATGCTTCAAAAAAGGATAAGTGGTGGCGGATACTAACCTTTGTCTTTTGCGTACGCTTCTGAACATAGCCACTCTTCAACACGCGGTCAAAGTCAAAACAACCATCGTTGTTGACAGGGGAAAAGGCAGCCTCGAGGTGAGATTGGCTGCGAGGACGAGCAGAAACGTCGAGTTTGGTATGAAGAGAGGATGTATTGACCGGGTGCGCGACCCTTTCAACGAGAGTTCCGGCCATTGTTTACTATGTTTGGGCGAACGGTATCGAATTCGAGAATGATGAGGGTGGTGGTGATGTCACGAACATTGACGGTTCGTGAAGGAGAAGGGGTAGCGTCCGATTCGAAGAATTGCGCGGCAATGAAATAATCGGACTAGTCGACCGGTACAAGCGTCTGGAGATTGATAGCAGACAAAAAGCAAAGGCCTCGATGTAAAATTTGAGAAAACGATGGGCCTCTCGATTGTCGAAAGGCTGGTGTTACAAGCAGGGGTTGGAAACCAGGATATAAGGTAATGCTTGTAGGAGAGTAGAAGGTTGTGGAAGTCGAGACGATGGGGTTGGCGGGCGTGGAACGTTATACTGATACGGAGTTTAGGTGGTGAGACTTGAGAAGATGAGTCTGGAGCTGGTGGTAGCAGTGAAGTTTGTGGTTGTCGTGTTAGGTTGGATCGGATTGGATATTGTTGATTGTTGTGATGAAATGCCGAAGTGTTTAGTAGTTAAAGGGCGTAGTTACCTATGCAGGCAGATACTGCAGATGGTGGATGGAGAAGGATAAAGACAAAGAAAGAGGGACGAGAGATGATGGAATTATGAAAGAGTATAAGGTTTGAATGACGATTGAAAGGTATTCGCGGCTTTCGAAAGGACGGAGACAGAAAGGAGAAGGTTGTTTTGGTTTGATCGGCAACGGAGAGGAACGATGATTGTCGCAGAGTCAAGAGGGGGACGGGATACAGCAACAGGGCACTAACTCGGAGCTAAGCAATAAGCCAAGTCACAGATCTGCAGGCCCGGTACCTTTTTGGTACAAGGCGCAACAAGCGAAACTGCCGCTAATTTGCAGTGACGGCTCAGGTATTTCCAGTTGAGTGCCAAGTATCGGGTGTCCTGCATGTTGACTTTGCCCGTAGGCGTTTCAGGCGTTTTGAAGAAGCGATGTTGTCGAATCAGTTGGTGTTTCTTTGATATGCACTGCTCGCGGCCAAAACAATGCGGCGTTAAAGGTTCACTAGGTACATTTTGTTCCTAACTGATTAGTTAGGTAGGTAGAAAACGATTTTATAAAAAAAGCGGTCAAAAAAGAAGTAAACGTGTTACAGTTCATCTGTTGGTATAGTTACAGTATGTATACTACTTTGGACTTGAAAACGGACACCATCAACAGTCAATCAAGACCTTTTCGCATTCGGAATTGGACTTGATGAACCAAGGAATGAAAGAGGGGTTCACTCTGATTAAGGTTCTTTTACCTGTTGATCCCTCTTCCTCCAGAACGGGATTACATCAGGTGGCGGAAGCATCATGGAGGTCGAGACCCTTGAACAAATATTGTACAGTAAACGCGTGCACGCCTTGTTGATGATACTTTTAAGCTATCTATCAGTCTTACGTATCGCCTGACGTTATCACCCTCCATCAGCAGCACCAGGCAGAGATTGACTATTTGTGAAAGATGACAGTGGGCAGTGTCGCTTTGGTCATCTTGAGTGAATGATCAAATCGATACTGGCTGTGTAAACAAGGCAGCTGAGTTAAACCGTCCGCATATTCCGCAGCCGAAAACGATCACGAAAGTGGCTTATTCCTATTCTGTGACTGAATCTGACGATTTCAGCTCTTGCAACTCTTTGTGTTGGGAGGGGAGTTTCTAGTCTTTTTTCATGTCATGCGTCCATCAGCCCGCATATGCAGCGTTTAGCCAAGAACTTGTCATCTCGATTGGTGACAAACTGCTCTAAACTGACTTGATATAAATAAATAATAATAATAGAGGCCCGGCCCGGTCAGGCCAAGACCCCCTGGTCGATCGCTTAATCGGATACAGGGCGCTTCGACAAGAGTCCATAATATGAGACGATGCCATGCTATGCCATGCTATGCCATGCTATGCTATGCTATATCATAATGCCCAGCGGCTAAGATATTGAGATTCTGTGAGTTTCATGCTACGACAAGGTCCCTCCCTGTTTCGCTCCGAGCCGAATAGACGCTTGCTGGTATGCTTCCAGGTGTAACAGGTGAAAGTAAAAAAAAAATAGATTGATAATCAACTTCAGGTGTTAGCAACGGCAATATGTTCCGTTAAAAACTATCGCGATCCACAGACGATGACTCTTTTCTACTATTGAGTCACCGGCGAATGCAGCCATCGACTAAACGCGCTCAACACTTGCCGAATCTATTTAGTCAATGGAAGGAAATCTTCACCTCTTCTCAAGAAAACAAACGCTTTAGGTGACCCTGGCTATAAGTACCTAGTCAATATGAAGCCAGTTCATTGTTCGAACCACAGTAATATCTTAATTGTCCTAGAACACCACTAACACATAATCACCCATACCTCACTACCTGTGGCTGGTTCGCTTCATTACACATGCATTCACCCACTTCGAATCACCATGTCTTTACACGAACAACACAGCATTCCAACAGATACCGAGCAGGAAATTAGGTCCAAAGTAGAGCAAGTCCTCAAAGGAACCCCTTTTGCTGTCTCAAGCCTACGAAAGCTCAGTGGTGGTACTGCCAACTTCATGTACCATGCTACTCTCGAGAAGCCATTGACTCAAGACAAATATCAAAATGGCGTCGTGATCAAGCAGGGCGAGGGCTACGTCGCACTTCATCCTGCATTCAAAATTGCAACTTCTCGATGTGTAAGTGCGATAATGAGAGGACTAACGAGCAAGCTGGGCTGAGTGACATCATTACAGGCTATCGAGTATGAATCTCTTGTTCACCTTGCTGAACTCCCGCTAAAAGAAACGCCATCATGCAGAATATCAACTCCAGAGGCATATTACTTCAACCAGGATAGCAATACCCAAGTTCAAGAATATCTCTCAGAAGCTCTCAGTCTGAAGGACTATGCCCTCAAATACTACGCTGCCCCCACACCCCCAACTCTTAAGGAACAATGCGAGCAGCTCAGTCATGGTCTTGGATCTTGGCTTCGCGCGTTCCACAGCTGGAGCCAAGAACCTAAGCAAGCAGCCCTACGAGAGACGTTTGCGGGGAACAAGGAGATGCAGGGTCTCAAGAATATGATCAATTACCAACAGCTGCTGCAGGTGGTGGATCAACACCCCGAGATTCTTGGCGATGCAAGGGACGTTTTGCAGGGTGTCAGCGATCTGGCTGCCGGGGAACTCGCAGATGAATCAGCATTGTATCCCATCCATGGTGACTTCTGGACTGGAAAGTGAGTCCTCGTATTAGTGTTGCTTATCATGAGACTGCGTTCAGCTGACTACAAACAGTATCTTACTCCCTGACACTCCTCTGGTAAAAGGTACTCACACTCCCGTTCGTATTGTTGACTGGGAGATGGTTCAGATTGGTGTTCGGCCTCTAGATCTCGGCCAGGTCATTGCTGAGCTTTGGCAACTCAAACTATATAAGGACATTGCTGCAGGGGAGTGGCTCATTCGGGCATTTGCTAATGGCTATGGTGCTGTGAGTGATGACTTTGCTTACCGCACAATCATCCATGTAGGTGTTCACTTGATCTGCTTTGGATCTCAGACGCCAGGATGGGGCGATGCTGAGCAACAGAAGGACGTGGTCAGAATAGGCAAGGAGATCATAGTCAGAGCCTGGGGTAGAGATCGTGGCTACTTTGTCGGACATGTTCTTGGCAGCCTGTTCAGAAATTAGATGTCCTTTTACAAATACGCGTAAGGAACCAGAGAATCATCAGGCGTATACTTCTAAAGGCTCGCTTCATTGGTCGCTACACGTCTAAGGTTAGCGACGGTGCATGTCTTGTAAGAAGCAATGACTTGAAGGCTAATTTTTAGAAGTCTACTAGTATTTTCTTCGCATTTACTCATGATGTTCATCTCTTTTTAAAGGAAATAGAAAGTGCCTAGTCATAGGAAGTATAATCGGTGCTGGGAGTCCTGTAAGTGAAATGGGTGCCAAGGTTTTGTACTGGATTTTCAGTTCAAGTGTATGAAAGGAAATTTATAATATATAAAGTATAAAATCAAAACATCGTTATAATTATCTCCGAGTTTGGAACTTGGTTTAACTGCCCACCATGATGTTCCTCTCAGTTTGTGGTAAAGTTGGCTTTCGTGATTGCTTTATGACTGATCGGTTGGAGGCGGCGAAAATTTCGACTTTTCACATTACTCAACTATACCTTACCACACAATCGATACCCAACTCACCTATCGACTCATATGAACCTCTCTCAGCGTCTGAAAGAATCTCACTTCAGATAGGAAAACCCCGACACACGAAAACAAACGAAACTGCCCTCAGTTTTCCTTACCAGACTCTCAACAGCGGTTGCCCTATATAGGTCACCCAAAAACTCAACTCCAACTCCGTTGGTAGTCATCTCGACGCCCGCACCCAACGCAGATGCCTTCCCCAGACACCAGCCGGCCTTGTAAGCGGTGCAAGGCCGAAGACGCCGCTTTCCTCCTGCGGACAGACCCAACATGCCGGTGAGTTATCATCATTCTCTCGTGAAACTTCATCGTTTTGCCCCTCATGCTAATCTGACTCAGTGATTGCTACATCCAATATGTCGCTTATAAACTAAACAAGCGCCTCGGCGCACTTCATAAAGACACTCGCTCTTCAAAGAAGCTTACTACTCGGAGATACCTGACTGGCCTGTCTTTTGGACCTTCATCTAGTGTCCTGGCCCAGTTGCTCAGCGAGCAGGCTCGCCACCACTCAGAGAACAAGGCATCTTCACCATTTGAGCCTGTGATTATTCATATCGACACTGAGTTATCACACATCGAGGGAGAATCTCCTGCTAAGAAGCTGCTGGAGGATTACCGTCGTGTATTGCCAAATGCTATGTTCGAGTGTGTTCCTCTAAAGGACGTCCTCTGTGTGAAGAGCATCGACTGGTCAACTCTACCCCTCGACGATGTCACACCAGATGATGATCCAAACGCTCGCCTTCAACGACTTTTCAAGGCCTTACCCACATTGACCTCACGAACAGATGTTCTCCGTCAGCTTATTCGTCACCTTCTTCTCCAGAAAGCCCAGGAGCACTCATGCTCAGCGCTTCTCCTCGGCCACAGCACAACAGCACTCGCCGCCTTGACACTATCAGAGGTCGCCAACGGTAGAGGCTTTGCAGTTCCGTTACAGGTTGCTGACGGCATGACCACTGTATGCACATACGAGGCTGTCGAGGGCACCGCCGCCCAGGAGACCGGTCGACTGGAATTCCCGATCTACTACCCCCTGCGCGAGATCTTTCGCAACGAGCTGGTTCAGTACATCGATCTTGTTCCCTCATTAAAGGAGGTTGTTCCTGTCAACCAAGCAGGTGCCAAGTCCGGAAACAGTGTTGTTTCACACAAGGACCTGAGCATCGAGGAGGTCATGACACGGTACTTTGATAGTGTAGAGGAGGGATATGCTGGAATCGTTGCCAACGTGGTACGTACAACTACAAAGCTGGACCGAATTCCTGGAAAGAGCTTCTGCGGAAGCTGCGGAATGTCACTTGATGCCGAGGGAGATTCACGATGGGCCGGAGAGATAGGCGATGATGCCGGGGACGGGCCGGGGGCAGCCGGTGCAGGCCGGCTATGCTATGGCTGCAAGCGGTCAATTCACGGGTAGAGCATTAATTTGTATAAAAATGTGAATACTCATATTGGTATATTCTGGTATAACACAGTATCTATCGTGACTAAACTCCTCAAATACGCCACGCCGCCTTTTGATTGCCAAACCCATGACCCAGGCAGTGCCGAATGCTCCTATTGTCCTGCTAGATAATCATACAAATGAGGACTCGAAATATTTCTTTCTTTTTCGTCATATGCAAGAGCAGTTTTGCTCATAGATCGATGTTCGCTCATCACTCTGCCGCCCGTTCATTATCGACCTCTACTAATAATCTCATCATCTTTAAGCCGCCATCTCCAATCTTCCGGGGAGAATGCGATCCTCGATCTTGCGGACCAGCTTATTGGTCTGCTCAGCTAAGCTCAGAGTGAGGATGGTGTGGGGTAGAATTCGGGCAAGATGAGGGAAGAATCCCTTGTACAGAGCAAAGAGACCCTCGGAGCGAATGGTTTTGGAGAGACAATCGGCAACGCTGCTGTAAAGATTGCCGTTTTGGTTGTACATACGGGACATGATGGTGTCTGAGACGTGAATGTCAGCTGCTAAACTTAGGCTTTGGTTCAGGTGTAAGACTTACCAGGAGGATGCATCACGCAGCAGACAACGAAGCCACTGATAGCACTGGAAGCCAGGTGCAGACCGGGGCCTTCTTCCATATCAAAATGACGAACCAGGCGACGTTTCGCGAAGAAGTATGTGGGAAGCTGAACAGAGCTGCCAAAAGCAGTCCTGATCATGGCAGCCTGCACACCACGGTAGAGACCACTGATGCCCTCAGTTCCATAGATAGACTTGAAGCCATGCCATGCGCCCCGGTAGTGGTGCTGTGTGCCAACGGGTCGGAACGCCGAGAAACTCTGTAATCGGGTCTTGACAAGGAAGAAGGGGCTTCCGGCGGCGGCGCCGATGACGCCCGAGGCTGCACCGCAGAACATATTGATGCCCAAATTCTGGGCTTTTCCGTCCTTGAGGAAGAAGCTTGCGAGCGCATTGCGCATAGGGTCGTAGAAGCCGAGACGGCAGCCATTGAGAAGGACTTGGTAGATATAGGCCGCACCAATTCCGCGGTAGATATTACGGACACCTTCGTTGCGCACAATGACGCTCACACCATGGATCGGTCCTCTGTAATGGTGAGGTTGATGGCCCTTGTTCTGAAGCTCGCCTTGCAACTGCATACTGTACAGGAATATTGTCAGCCTCTACAGGGACAATACCCGCGTGCCAAAAACATAGAACATACCGAATTTTGACCGTCTCAAAAGGATGTGTTGCAGTAACAGCACCGCAGGCGGCAATGCCGCCAGCAATGAAGGCGCTGTTCACGAAGTCAGCACAAGGACTTGGGCGCGAACGAACCCCCATAAATTTAGAGGGTGTTTCATTGAGCACCAATGGTCAGAAGGCTTACCCAACAGTGGTCGACATGACCCGATCTCTCCAAACGCGAGGAAGCGGCCGACAGTTGCTAGAGCAAGTTGTAAGGAGAGATTGAGCGAGGGAACCAGATCCCTATAGGGGTGGCTCGGGCGCGAGAGCTGTCCTCTTCAATCGGCGACCCGAAGAAATTGAAACGATGCAGAAGAAACAAAGTTACTTGAGTAAGGTTTAAGAAGAAAGATTTGGGAACGTGGAAAAGAAGGGTTTCACACCCGTTGCCGTCACCAGCGGCTTCGGACCCTACCTATGGCAGCACGAGAAATTGTCAGCGCTGAGGTACCACTTGCAGCGCAATTACGCCAAAAAGGTACAAGCTTTCTACGTTATGAACTGGGGGAACATGGAACCTTCAATGGGGCTCAAGATATATAAATTATTGGGTACTACTGTTTGACTCTATAAGTGTAAATTGCGTCTTCTGTCAGCGGCTGACAAAGTTGATGAGCCGCCTTTCATCAAGGTCAGTGATGCCTCAGACTGTTCCTGAGGGTATTTCCGGGCCTGCACTATCCGTATAGTACCTCACATGATCACATCCATGTCTTTCTTCGCCGTTTAATACTTTTTCATCTTTTTTGCGCCGAATGCATTTCATATGCCGACGTCGGCGGTCTTTTTTCGCGGGGACGGCTGCGGGTCAGGGCCGGTGGACCGCTGTGCATCCCCTTGGAAATGGAGGACGATGATGGGATCTGATTCGCCAGCGTGGTTATTTACTGCTATGCGCTAGGGTCAAAGGGAAAGACAGGCCCCGGGGCGCAAGAAGACTTCTGACATTAAATCAAGGTGCTAAAAATATCTAGTCTTAGATCTTCTAAATTTATGCTAAGTTTACCTAAGGCTTTTTGTCACCTAGGATACAGGTCCTAAGTTTTGTTGCATCCCCTTGACAGGGCAGCTAGCTGCTGGGTCGGCGATTCTGTTTGCTCTGAGCGGCTTGTTACGGCTCGGGCGTTTGTATGCCGTCTCCGATTTCAGTTATGCCGAGTGTTGTCGTTAACTACCTACCTTACCAACGCGTGGGGGACAGATACATAGCAATTGAATACCGAGCCTCAAAATCCACTAAAAGAAGCCATAGGTAGTGACTGTCGAAGCTACATACCAGGTAGCTAGCTATCTATAATTAATCTAAGTTACAGAGCCTGTCCTACTGAATGAGATGATGATCCCCTCGGCAAGGGCCGACTTTAGTAGGTACTAATGTTAGCCAACCTTTCGGCGTACGTATCTCGTGGCTTATGGCGCACCCCGCAAAATTACACCCCTCCAGCTAAGGGAGCTCCATGGTAAAAGCTTCCCATCTCCAAACCATGATGGAAGTCGAGTAACCAAGACATCAGCATCAACAAAAACATCCACCACAACTACTTGAATCTTACTATTGTATGAAGTATTCAATCGTACCATTATCGCGACTAGATTGACCTGGCTCGAGATTACCCGCGACCCTTTGCGACTCGTACAATCGACAATCTCTTTCAACACACGCGACTGGGCTTTGTCCCAGACCTACCACAGTAACCTCTTCGATATTACTCCTTGAGCTATTGCCTCACTTCTCTGTCCACAATGTCCTCAACGCCGATGGATATAGATAGGTCTAATACACCAAATGGCGCATCGCTTATCATCCACCGCACCATTGGCACCACCGCCTCCGTGTCTAATCTGTCCGATGTCATAGGCAGCTTTCGTCCCACCAAGGTATGAAACCTGCATAAACTACTGTACGCTCTATTGGTGGGCTAACCGTCTCACGCTGTATGCAGCTCTTCCGACGTGATGATATCAAGGACAGTCGCCCACAGCCTCATGTACTGTCCCTCGACTACGATGACGAAGGCCAACTCGTCATGGCCTCGGCCAGCGACGAGACGATACAGATCTACCACGTCAAAGAGGGCAGACATGACAAGAGCCTAGTCAGTAAAAAATACGGAGTGAGACTGGCCAAATTCACACACACAGCTTCAAGCATAATCTATGCCAGCACAAAACAGAACGGTAGCTTAGTCAACATGCTGTAAGATGAATTCAATGCTGACCGACTTTTGTCTCTAGATGCTATCCGATATCTTGCCACACATGATAATTCATTCATCAGATACTTTGAAGGTCACGAGGGACCTGTAACTTCACTGGCTGTTCACCCGGGCAGCGACAACTTCATCTCATGCTCACAAGACAACACTGTGCGCCTCTGGGACACACAAACTAAGAACTGCCAAGGTCAACTATTTCTTCGATCACCCTACCTCGCCGCATACGACCCGTCTGGAACTGTGTTTGCCGTCGCCTGTACGAGTAGCGGCACGGTATTACTCTACGATGCGCGAAACTATGACAAGGCCCCTTTTGCGACGGTTGATATTGTCGAACAGTGCAGGAAGGTAGATTCACAGTGCCTCAATAAGGGATGGACAAAACTTGAATTCTCGAATGATGGAAAGTCGTTACTTGTTGGAACTCGTGGTAATGGCCACTTCCTCCTGGATGCTTTCGAGGGCACCCTGAAAGCATATCTTCACAAGCCAAACGGCGGGACTCGACGATTGGCTGTAGGAGAAACAGCATCGGGTGGCAGCTCATCGTCAGATTCGTCAAACATAGAGAGCAGTGGCGAGTGCTGCTTCGCTCCCGATGGGCGTTATGTTCTAAGTGGCTCCAAGAAGGATGTCCTGGTCTGGGATACTATGGCGGCTCCCAACGACAACAAAGTTCTGGAACCTAGTTGGACACTGCCTGATAAGAGAGAGGCAGCTGTCCTAGCCTTCAACCCTCGGTACAACTTCTTCGCTACGGCTGACCAGGAGCTGCTGTTCTGGCTGCCCGATCCTCATGCCTGAGTCGTGCAAACGAAGACGTTGAGTAGTTAAAATGGTTTGAGTAAATAATATATACCCTTGCATTACGGTATATCATGATGATGTCAGAGATGGTAGATCAAATAGATTCAAGGAGAATCAAGGTCATACAAGAGCTGCCTATCCAGCGATGTGCTAACCAGAAAAGCGTTCACTTATGGTATGATTTCTAATTAGTTTGGGTGCATTATTCATGTAATTGTTCCCTTCGCTGAAAATACTCAGAGGCTAATACGGCCTCAGGAATGATCGAGTTTATGATGATGCAACACAAACTTGGAGGCATTTATGACAAAGGGGACAAAGAGAAGGAATCGAACCAGTAATAGTTGATGATTGTCCTAAAGTTCTATACTACCTATTCGAGTGCGATTAGCCTCGGAACAGTATCTTCACGGACTTCCACATTTGCCAACTTGGGGCATGCTCCATGCTCTATCAAAACCAGACCAATATCCCCTCTTCCCTTTCTAACGTAGTACCACAACGGTGTATGCCCATCAATGACCTTGTTAAAGTGTCTTATCTTCCTACAGACAAGTCTGGCTATGTCAACTTCTGTCTTTGCATATAATGGATTGCTCAGTGACGTGATCAGATTCATAATGGGAAGCGCTTCGCCTTGCGTCTGCGAAAGGTCACCTTCTGGCATTGTATCAAAGTCGGCTTCAGCTCCAGCTTCTAGTAAAATCTTGACAATTTCGTGGTTCTGGTTTCGCTTGAGCGCATCTGCTAGCAATAACCGCTTCTGACCTGTCTCGCTGTCGATCGGATTTGGCGAAGCACCCGCTCCTAGAAGAAGCTGGACAGCTTCGACGTATCGCTTGTTTATGGCAAAAATTAGGGGACTGACGCTTCTTATGGTATTTGCATATATGTCTGCGTTGGCCTGTTGGACAAGATAACGAATAGTGCTGAAGTGATTGTGACGAGTGTCCGGAGCATTCAGAACACCCTTGCTCTTGGGCATGTTGGTTTCTTTGCTCCAATCACAGTCATCCATTGCCCCCCAAGAAACGAGATGACATAAAGCTGTTTCGTCGGTGTCGTGTGTGGCATTGACGTCCGCTCCTCTGTTGATGAGCAATTCGGCCTGATGTGTTAGTTTGTTATGGAATTCCTGAAGGTTACCGACCGATCCGTAGACGTCTGCAACACTTACCACATCTTCATTTAACGCGTATGCCAAAGGAGGTAGCCTCTTCCCGTCAGGCGTATTTGGTTTGAAACCATTGTCCAGTAGTAATGTGGCGATTGCTGTGTTCCCACGCAGGCAGGCTAGGTGCAAAAGGCCGCTCCGGCTTCCCCAATGCAAATACCCATAGGCCGGGTCTGAAGGATCCGTCCTCTGGACGGTCTTATATCTTGAGGCGTAGAGACGGTCATTTTGGAAAGGATGGTTAATTTTGTCTTCGACATTTGTGCCGGTCCGCTCTAGAGCTTCCAGGGAGCCTTTTGCCGCTTCGAGGGCACCAAACCAGGTCGCCCATTGAAGAGCTAGGGGCTGTTGATGATCGAGTTTGAGTGAGTCGTTTGCATCTTTGTCGTAAAGACGTGGGAGGACAATCGCTTCGAGACTTTTGCAGGCCAATGCCAAGTAGAGCAGGCCCTTGTAAGGCTCCTTTAGCAAGGAGATCTCATCTGTTATGAGATGCATGATCTCAACAGGCATAACTAATTCTAAAAGGAAGGAGTTTAGTGATATACCCAATGAGTCTAGATTGCACAGACTTACCTTCTTAGTATGTCCTAGTAATAATTACATCCTGTGCAATACGGTTTTGTTGAAAGCATGGATCCCGTCTCTTTTATTTCGTTGCTCAAGAGGGTAACTAACCATTGAGATGCGCAATCGTTCTTTGTTTGGGCTGATCCATGTCGGCTTGAGGACCGAATGTGAAGATTTGTGTTGATTGAGAAGAACAAAGTGATATTTATTGAGTGCATGTTGCCTTTTGTATGGCCCAAGGTGAGTAAAGCCCAAATGGCTGGGTGTTGGTTGAGTTGTGAGATGAAGACGAATGATTGGATGGCCAGGGCCTGATTGCTGCCTATGCCTCTGCCTATAGATGGGCCTATGCCTGCTACCCTAGAATATCCATAAGTTGAGGTAATAATAACTTGGCTCACAAGTGAACTCAATATCACTTACTTATACTTGTGGTTCAGGTTAAGGAAGACTGCGAAGCAGATAGGAAGTTGGTGTAATCTCGAGTCACTAAGATATGTTTAATTGACACGGTTGATATGTACTAAACGCACCTCTAGAAGTCTATCGAGAATTAATTCGTATTCACTTTGATGTCTCGCCCTGCCAATCAGTTTGTTGCTGAAGGGCATACGTAATGACTCTATATGTGGCAATCATGCCTGGCTGAGTCTGTATAATATCACGATGATGCGACTTTGACATTAAAAAATTCTCACTTATATGATATCAAAATATGAAATTTATATCAGGCACTACATGAGGAATTTCAAGACCAAGTAAATGGCATTTGACTGTTGTACCGTGGTGTTGTGGCGCTCAGCCGCTCCAGCCCCTCATTGAGCCCCACCAAAGAATATCCCACCTTCTAAATCCAACATCAATTCAACTCTCCACTTCAAGACCGCGAACGACATTGCATATACAAGCGTCCTGTTGGGACCCTTATGGCCATTGATAATCAACTACAATAGCAGCCTTCTCAGGGTATATCTATTTGCAGGTGGACGCAGAGGTACAGCTGGGCCCACGATCATTCTTAAGCCGAAACAGACCAGCACACGACATCACCCTCAACATCAAGACAGACAATATAATACAACTCTCGACGACATGGTGTATCTCAAGACAAGCCAGGAATGGCTCGACCAGTCGATGGCTCTCCTAGGGGCCCGTCCTGCCACCGTACGTCCACGCGCCGACCACTCAACCTCAAGCTAACCACAACACCATAGACTCTCATTACCACAACATACAAGCTCAAACCTGGCCCTACGCGACCCGATGCAGACGGCGACACACCCGTCACCAAGCCCCCACGCGGCGCTCTCGTCCTCAAGGCCTACGATCCCATTAGCGGCGCCACCATCAAGTACCGCACCACGAAGGCGCAGGAGGTTACTCGTCTGATACATGCTTCTCTGGGTCGGCTAGGAAGGAGTATGGCTGCGGTGCCGGATGTACCTGAAGTGACAATGGCAGATGGCGATGGCGCAACTCCTGCGGAGGAGTCACAAGCTGCTACGCCGACACCGCAGGCGGCACAAGGGGGTGGAGGTGGAAAGAAGAAGAAGAAGGGCAAGAAATAAGACCTTTGAGCTCGAGGACTTGTTTGTGCTTCTGGTAGATTCAATGTATATTTGTGGATACGAGGATTGATGACCATGGAATGAAGCTTGCAAAGAGCAGCATTGTTAAATGCAGTCTTCATTCGAGAGATGCCGCTTTGTAGACTTCTTACGTTATCAAGTCTCTGGCCACTACACGAAACCAAGAGACAGGCGAGTCTACAAAGTCCAGTGTCAATAGCTTCAACCAAGAGTAGAGGACTAAGGGAAGACAGACATGAAAGTCACTTACTCAAAGTCACAGGGCAACGATCGAAGAGCATACTAATCTAATCAATTCATCTCTATCTAGAGTGGTAAAGTAATATCGTCATCCATAAATACGATTAAGCCATCAGTGCTATTTTCATCCACCCTGAGTCCAGATCCCCTAACGCCGTGTCGATCCGTGCAAATTCAGCCTCCGGATCCAAAGTATGATTGCGACCTTGCCAACCGTAATATTAACCAAGCATCGCCGCCCCGAGGCCCCATTCAGATGTACAAACAAGAAGTAAAACAGGGTATATGTTCACATGTGCGCATGCCGATGAGCAACTGCCCAGGCCAAAGGAAAGAGAAACGACAAGGCGAGACGATTAGAAATCCTCGTCAAAGGTGAAGTCACCGCCGTTCTCACCCTTGGGGGACTCGTCCTCCTCAGTCTTCTTAGTGGCACTGTGGAGGACACCGGCCTTCTGGTAGTCGGCAACACGTTTCTCGAAGAAGTTGGTCTTGCCGCCAAGGGAGATGTTCTCCATGAAGTCGAAGGGGTTGGTGGCCTTGTAGACCTTCTCGTTGCCAAGAGCGACAAGGAGACGATCAGCGACGAACTCAATGTACTGCTTCATGAGGTCGGAGTTCATGCCGAGAAGGGCACAGGGAAGAGCCTCAGTGAGGAACTCCTGCTCAATGGTGACGGCATCAGTGATGATGTCCTGGATCATCTGCTTGCTGGCACGACCCTTGAGGTGAGAGTGGAGTAGGCAGGCAAAGTCAGTGTGAAGACCCTCATCACGAGAGATGAGCTCGTTGGAGAAGGTCAGACCGGGCATGAGACCACGCTTCTTGAGCCAGAAGATAGAGGCGAAGGCACCACTGAAGAAGATACCCTCAACAGCAGCGAAGGCAACGAGACGCTGGGCAAAGGAGGAGTCCTTATCCTGGATCCATCGGATGGCCCAGTCGGCCTTCTTCCGGATGCAGGGAATGGTCTCGATGGCGTTGAAGAGGTAGGTTCGCTGGGCGGGCTCCTTAATGTAGGTGTCAATGAGCAGGGAGTAGGTCTCGGAGTGGATGTTCTCCATCATGATCTGGAAGCCGTAGAAGCAACGAGCCTCGGGGATCTGGACCTCGCCACTGAATCGCTCGACGAGGTTCTCGTTGACAATACCGTCAGAGGCAGCGAAGAAAGCAAGGATGTGAGAGACGAAGAACTGCTCATCGGCAGTCAGGCGGTTGTTCCAGTCGTGGAGATCCTTGGAGAGATCAATCTCCTCAGCAGTCCAGAAGGAAGCCTCAGCCTTCTTGTACATTTGCCAGATCTATCATGGTCTGTTAGCATGGGTCGCGTGTGGGGTGACCACTTTACGCGTCAAAACGCGTCACATACCTCATGGTACTTGATGGGGAAGAGAACAAAACGTTGGGGGTTCTCCTGAAGAAGAGGCTCATCGGCCTCCTCAGACTTGATGCCAGGGGCAACAGCGGCCTTGGTCTCCTCCTTCTTGGGCTCTTCGACAATCTTTGTCTTGAAGTCGGTGGTATCGAGGGACTTGACTAAAGGCTCGTTCTCCTTGTTGGCGGCACCGAAGTCGAGCTTCTTGACAGGAGACTCCATATTGAAGTTCTCAATGGCGGAAGCAGCCTATGATGGGGGTATTAGCAATGAATTGGCTTTGGTGGGTATGTGCAGCTGCGTGCACTTGGGACATCACATACCTGTTTCGAAGGAGTGATTTGCGCAGCCATTGTATTGTGAGTGTGAGTGTCTGAGGAAGAAAAGTAGAATTAAGTTGATCAGAGCAATCCAGAAACAAGGCAAAGGCTTTGTATGTGCGTGAAGCTCCTGAGGTTGAGGGATTGTGGGTTGCGGTGGTGATTGTCTGGTCCAAAGTAAAGAATGGGATGAAGGCGATGGGCTTTTGTATAAGTCTTGATGCGCTGTCACGTGGAGCTAAAGCGCGTCAGGTCGCGCTGGGCAATACAAATAGCGGGCCATTTTAAAGTACTTTTACTGCGTCAGAGCAGGGGTGCCGCTGCGCGTCACTGGGTGAACCAGGGGCTTTTCGGCGCCATTTGGACTGCTACTGGTAGCATCCAAGACGCTAGTGCTGGAGCTGGTATCGTGGAATATCCAGCCACCAGGATGAATCAAGCAAGTGAGACGCGTAGATTCGCGTTTTAGGCAGATTCACGTTCTTCTTTGGTATGGTTCAAGTGCTATACTTCGTGTTTCTCCCAATTGCTCCACTGTCTTTGCACGGTACCTGCTTTACTGCAGGGAGTGATGATTCAGACTTTGTCAGGATTAACGTCATGGGCATCTTTTATCAATCAGCACACTTTGGCGTGAAGATCCATTCATGAGGTGGCCTCCCTTGTTCACGTCGTTGGGCCAATGTATGCGAAATGGGCTGTGGCCAGGGCATGATAGTGGTGCGAGGCGAGACTCAACTCATGAGACAAAGGTACCTAAGTAAGGTATGCCGGTGGGAGAAGTCATGATGAGGTCCGACCGTGCACTGAGATCAGATTCATGCAAAAATAATGGCCATTGAACCTTTTCTGCAACTGCGACAAGCGCCATTGAACTGCTACGAACTTTCCCCGTAACTCAACTTTACTCCTAGGGTGAGAAACGCGTTCCCGGGGTTACACTATGTTCCGGCCTAGGCCCTGAATCTGACGTGATGGGCCTGGGGATAGAACGTCTCCTACAAGCTCCCCTTTGCTATGTACGTAGTCCCTGAAGCTGCCGCTAAATTCAGATCAGCTTGGGCCAGGTCAAGGTGAGACCGCATTCAAATTGAAACCCCCTAGATTCCTAGATCGGAGGCTTCAAGACCATTGCTCATCTCTTTTCACGGTTCCACTCGAGTCAGTTGCTGGGTCGATGAGAATGCCAAGTAAAGTTATCAGATCTTATTCTCTAATTTAATTCGAAGATTACGACCCACACGCGACCACCCACTTTATCAATCAGTAAGTGTCATGGCGCCTCATAGATTCGTAAGGTAAGGTATCCATACTGAGCATCATTCATAGACAATATGACAATGAAACACTTCTCCATCTTCCGATCATACAAGCATTACCAAATATCCTCACCCCATCATGAATAATCCTGACTCACTGGGGCCCGCCCTTCCGTCAGCGTGGTCGGTTTCTTTCTTTGCATTTCCCTTGTCGTCCACGTAAATCCGAGTTGCCGACTTTAGCGTCGGTCTCTATCTCGTCGCTGCGATCTTTGACTTCGGGACCCACGCTCAGCTTCGCCTGTTTCAATATCGTGTGGTTGAGCTCTGCTGCGACCAAAGAATCCGCGGCTCTCGCGGACTCGTGCCGGTTCCGGATCAGGACGATCATCACGGCTGCGACTGCGGCTGTGTCGACGATGCTCCGACATGGAGGGATTTCGCGATGGCGGGTTCGACACATACTCTGGTGGATCCTGGGCTTGAAGTCGATCAAATTGTTCCGGATCGCTGGGGTCAATGGCTGGCACTGGCAATCCACTCTTCTTCAGGTTCTTGCGTCCTTCCTCACGCAAGTGTTGCTCAAGAAGTGCAGCATTGCGGGTATTGGCTTTGAAAGCCGCGTCGGCTATGTCTCCAGCAAAGGGCACAATTCCAATGACAAAGTCGATGATGATATTGAACATCATCCTGGACTTGACAGAGGTTGGCAGCCCACCATCGATCTTCATGCAGGTCCTCATAACCAAAAGGGCAAGCAACATATCCAAAACGTCACCAATCCTATAAAGTCCATGTTAGCTTCGATGGGGACCCCAAGTTGGGGTTGGATCAAACTTACGCAGGGATTAATCCCAAAACGCTGCCCCAGCCAAACCGGAGGCCGCAGTAACTAAAAAGAGACAGGTCGAGACGGTAAGCTCGGCGCTTGACCTTGGTCAAGACTTTGCCATCATTATCGGAAATGCCTGGAGGAAGAGCCTTCTTTCGCTTTTTAACTTTGCCGGTGGGCGTTCCGTCTAGGCGAGTAGCTGGGACATGCTCAAAGTAGGGGTCCTGTGAATGACGCGTTAGTATGCCGGGTCTAGGCCATAGGTTGAGTCGATGCTTTCATACCTCTGTTCCAAACTTGTTCTGGACAGTCTCTCCCAAGATCTTCTTGGTGACGAGCTTAGCGACAAGTGATGCCATGTCTTACAGCAAGAGCAGCACTTCGCTTAAAGAAGTCGTTGTGCGACCCAAGATGAGGTCGTTGGTCTTCTTAATATGGTTGAAGTGTCGAGCTTGGCAGAGGCGGGAGTATGATCAAAGACAAGACCACTCCACTAACAAGAATGTATGTCACTGCTTGAAATTCCGAAACGAGGACTTGGCGAGCCAATACAAGAAGAGGGTGCTTCTCTTATTAAATAAGGGGAGGGCAAGGTCCTGAATGAATGACCACTGTAGTGACTTTACTGTGCGGCTGGTCGTCAATTACCTGTTTTCAAGTATTTGTGATGTCTGTCCATGGTGAGGGAGCCCAGTTTGGTGCTGTGACCGATGATGTAATATTGGCGGCCACTCGAACTTCTGGAACCTACAGAATTGCAGCAAGCCAGCCCCTGCAGTCTAGAAGCATTAATGCGTTGACTTTAGCTCAACATAACCGGTTAAACCACTGCTGCAATGCCGATCATGCGCATGCGCAGGCATATTTTTCAGTGGCGATTGAGCATTACCTCTGAAACGTCCATGCAACTCTAGACGGGAGGGAACTTGTTTGGAGAAATTGAGTTGCATGATCATTAACGGCACTGCACCGCCACACCCATTGAGCTAAGGTGTGGCGGGTGATCGCAATCGTGGCTCAGCAGCTAGCTCCCTCTGAATTGGAGACCGGCTAGACTGGGCTCCATCTCACGAAGCACTGGACCTACCTGAAAGCGGGCACCTCAGCCAAAGTCAAGGTACCTACCTCTACCTAAGGCGCGAACGAGAATGGGTCTTTGACCTTGCTGGTCTCCTTGCGATCCAATGCTATCAGTCCAAACCTGACAACAACACCAACAACAAATCACATCCGAATTCCACCATCTCGGCCTTTGCACTGCCGCCTCGACCCCGCGTGTCCTCAAAGAGACGTTGCATTCTACTGAGACTCGTTCACATTCACTTCGTACAGCGTTCCTATCTTCGATAGCTTCTCGAGTGACCTAGCTTTCCTCTCCCTCTTTGACCACTGCTCGCGTCTTTTCGCTTGTCGCAGTCGCTCCTCTGCATTATCTTGGCTGTCGCACTTCAATCATGGTCAGCTTGCCTTCGCAGCTACGTTCGCATTATCGTCTCGCAAAGTCTTGAAAAGGCGTCAACAAATACAGGAGAAAAACAACAACCGAATATTAATACACCTACCAGAGCATGAGCCGTGTGATTCCAACATCACCATCATGTCTGGATCACAAATGCAGTTAGAGGATTGTATGTGTTGGTGGGTGCTGCGCGTTTGCGAGCGAGGACTAACGCAACCGACCTAGGGCTGGACGACCTCTGCGTCCGCTTCATCATCAATCTTCCCCAGGAGGATCTCTCCTCCGTCGCTCGAATATGCTTCCAGGTCGAAGAAGCTCAGTGGTTCTACGAGGATTTCATCCGTCCACTTGACCCTACTCTGCCATCCATGACCCTGCGAACTTTTTGTCTACGAATCTTTCAGCATTGTCCCTTATTGGCCAGCTTTTCTGTCGAGAATCATACCAAAGCGTTTGAGGAGTTTTTGGAGTACAAGACTCGTGTTCCTGTCCGAGGTGCTATCATGCTGAACGAGGCCATGGATTCGACAGTCCTGGTCAAGGGATGGAAGAAGGGAGCCAACTGGAGTTTTCCACGAGGAAAGATCAATAAGGACGAAGATGATCTGGATTGCGCCGTTCGTGAGGTATATGAAGAGACCGGTTTGGACCTTCGAGCTGCTGGCCTGGTACCCACCGAACATAAACCAAAGTACATTGAGATCTCGATGCGCGAACAGCACATGAGGCTTTACGTCTTTCGAGATGTCCCGATGGACACCGTATTTGAACCCAAGACCAGGAAGGAAATCAGTAAAATCCAGTGGTACAAGCTATCGGAACTACCGGCCTTTCGCCGCAAGAATGGCCAAGCGAACGATGCCAACACTGCACCTAATGCTAACAAATTTTATATGGTGGCACCGTTCTTGGTGCCGCTGAAGAAATGGGTTATGGCGCAGAAGAAGATTGAAGCAAGGAGAGCGGCAAACAGCTCGCAAGGCTATGGACCTATTAGCGAAGCCCAGTACGAGGACGAAGCATGGAACGATACTGGCGCCGAAACTACGGACCAAGGCCCGGCAATAGAGACGCTCGCAGGCGCCACACAGGAGTTACAACGTTTGTTGAAGGTGCAACCTCCCACGCAAGGATTGCAAGGTGTTTCTGCTCCGGCTCCGGCTCAACAGGATAAAGGAAGTGCATTACTTTCTATCCTTCAAGCCAAAGACGGTCCTCCCAACGCCATGCCGCCGGCTGGTGCTCACTATCCTCACACTCCTCTTGATCACACAGTTACCAACGCTCCTCAACCTCATACACCACATCACCATAGTCTTCACCAGATGCCATCAACAAATACTCAGCAGCCACCGCCGGCATTCCCGTACGCGCCTAACCAAGGTGCTCACTGGAATATGGGACCAGGACAGCAGGTTGGCAATCCTCAGCTATATAATCAGCAATACTCTATTCAGGAGGGTCAGTATAAGAGCAACCAGGCTCCTCTGGTGCATCCTCAGCCATTGCCCCCCCAGGTAGAAAGAGCTGTTTTCAACAGAAGTGTATTCCAGGACGTTAATCAACCCAATCACAATCCCGTGCCTGGTCAGTTCCTTAATCAGCAGCAAGCGCAATATGGCCACCTCGGCCAGATGCCTCAGCAATCTCTCAATGCACCTGGGCAGCCGAGACCACAACCTTTGAACGGCCAGTCCATGGCCCTCCTGAATGCTTTCAAGGGCGGCAATACCGCGCCACAGGTACAGCAGAAGCCTCAACTAGTTCCGTTCCCTCCTGGCTTCATAGCACAGAGTCAAGGACCCGTGTATAGTAACCTAGGCGGAGCACAAACGCAACAAATTCCTCCGCAAGTCCCTCATGCTGCCGGCCCTGTGGGAGGCCAAGACCGCTCAGGGCCAAGTCCTAAGGAGCTGCCAGGCTCAAAGGTTGGGCCACCTGCCGACAATCACCGTTCTGCTCTACTAGGCATGTTTCGCAAGGACGACCAGAATCAGCCTCCTGTGCAAGGACCCCAGCCTGCTCCTGGCAGTATGATGAGTGAACCTCTGCGTTCAGTTGGGGGAGACAATTTCGGGGCCAACATTCCCCAACAAGCCCCTACTGATCCCAACCCGCTCCCGTCAATGGATGGTCTATCACTACAACAACGACCTACTCAAACCGGTACACCTGGATCTCAAGGAAGAGCGGATTATTCGCAACAATATGGTGCCCAAGCACATGCACCAGCTGCCTCGCAGCCTACTCAGCCTATCCGTATTCTTCAGCGGGGTCAGGGCGAACAATTATTTAGCATCGGTAGAGCATCCGCATCTCCTCAGACTTCTTTTGCCTCGCCAAGCGGATTGTCTAGCCACTTGCAGCCTGCAGGTGCTAGCATCAGCCCCAGCATTGCACAAGCATTCCCCGCTGTAAATCGTCGTCGCGAGTCTGGTCCCGCTCAGAAGAGAGAACTGCTGTCACTCTTTGGCAAGCAACCATCCCCTGCTAGTTTGGAGGCAGCCAAGGGCAAGGAGGTCATTACTGGAACGCCTAGGTCTCGTCTTGCTTCTTTGGTCTCTGGAGTTGAAGACCCTGCCGGCCCGCCTTCTCGTCGTGGTAGTCAGACACCCATCTCGCCCGCCGAGCGTACGTTTTTGCTGGACTACTTACAGTCTGTCACCAAGAATGCTAATCATTAAGGGATTTGTGGAGAGGTGATTTCGTATGTACTATTTGTTATTTATAGGAACGGGGGAGCATTGCAACGGAGCCTTGTGTGGGATACTATACCTACCTAGTTTTGGCAAATAATGAGCTAGCGTAGGTATCTAATTGCGAAGCGATCGTTATCGCTACTTTGTTTGGCCTGGACTGTTATCCGACTTGAGATGTTTGTGGCGATGATTTGTCTATGTGGAAGACTCATGCTCAGAGTTTGCTGATTCGACCAGTTCAGACCTCCTAGTTCGACCAATGGATCTTAATCTGATCCTTGACATGCTCTTATTACCCAGGCCCGTAGTTGTATATGTACGAGTAGTATTGAATACTAGTAGCAGCCATGAAGGATGCTTTAGTTGACCACCCTGCTGCTGCGTACGTTGAATAAGGTAGAATCAGGCCTCCAACTACTCCGTCGGGAAACTTCCTCCTCTTAAGCCACGTAGAGGTACTTTAGATATTTGCCAGTGCATATAGCATCCCAGTTCGCTTCCTATCGGGTTGGTCTTGGCTTTAGGGCCCTCTGGCATGTATTCGAATTTCACAAATGCAAGATCACCATGCCCCTGACAGGTAGATACTCAAGCAGTTCACTTTGATGCCTCAGGGGCTTGCGAACCAGAGCGACTCACGTGTGCCAGACATTGATCTACCATCTGTTTATTAGACAGAGCCCTTATGATGATGTAGATGGGTTAATAGAAGTGCTGGTGTTAGTTGAGAAGATACCTGATTTCAGGGGTAAATGTAATCCACAACAGTTGCAGGTCTGTTTTGACATGAGAAAAGTAATAGATTGCACTATCTCCAGGTGTACAATATTTCGTCTCTTATTCATCAAAGATAGTGATACGTTCCTTGTTGTGTCGTTTCCGTTTTCCCGTACTAGCGCTGCTGTAACAACTGTATTAGAGCCTTGCGATAACTGAGATACTCTTTGTACAGTGCCATTTTCTAAAAGGATCTTCATCAACTTCTCGGCTCACGTATGCGTGAAATCAAGATAACAAAACAGATGTTCCCGTCGAATACGAAGCAAATAACTAGTCACGCATGAGGCATGATTCACAGCATTAAAGAGTATCAGTATTTCAATGGGCCACAGAGGCGGTATACGTCGTCCCTAGTATGTAATTTGTTCTAATAGTCAATACCATCTTCTATCTTTTGTATTATCCCACTGATTCTTCCCTGAACCAGAAGCTAGTTTTGTCATTCAGAGGCACCCAGCCATTTGTGAACGATACCATCCATTGAATTCTAGGTCTAAACTAATCCAAGGCAGCATTTGGTACTTGGAATGTAATAAGTAACTGTTTTGGTCGTACTTACCTTAGTTGCTTTTCAAATACCTAAGTAATTACCATTGGCTTGTTGCCTGCAGAATCAGGCTCCCCTTGCTGAGTGTCCTTCCTTCCCTTTCGGTAGGTGCCCTCACCACTCGAGGCCAACTCCTCCTTCCTTGAAGCTGAGAAAGCCCTATCAGTTAAATTACAAAACCCAATATCAAAGGCGGGATTCTGAGGAATGGTCGGGTTAAGGGGCAACTTCAAATGCTATGGAACCTACCAACCTACCTTACCTACATGGGTAAGGGGGGGTCTGGGTCATGGTACCTAGAGCCTGTTAATATGAAATTTAACCTTCTTAAGACTAATTATCTTAACATAATAAAATAATTAAATTAGAAAATATAATATTTTTAAAAGAAATAATTTTTTAATTTATTAATTTATTATATAAAATAAAATTCCTAAGTATTTCTTTAGCTATATTTTTCCT
>JABSSZ010000044.1:0-87195 GCA_013755755.1 Fusarium sp. NRRL 25184 | reverse complement strand
CTATTAAAATATAAAGAGCGTAATTAGTAACGACTCCATTACTTAAGCTAGAAATTATTTTACTATCTTTAGTTAAAATAACACCTTACTTATTTGTTTCCAATACTAAATAATACTATAGTGATATGTGTAAACTGCCATCTTCCACTAACTAGCTAAGGTACCAGGGAATGATAAAGATATCTAAACCAAGATTGGGATTAGACCGTCTTTCCCGTAGGTCCGATCTCAAAGTTGACTCGAGCTCGCCAGCGTCCCCAGAATTGTGAATCATTAGGGTATTCATTCGGCGCAGTTCCCTCTCGACCGGAGCAGGTTTCCCAGCCGTAAGACGCGCTCCTCCATTTGCCCTCGATCTTGACGAAATTTTCATTCCTGGAGAAATCCGCATCAGCCGCAACATCATCGGTACCCATGCCAATATACCGGGTGTCTACTTCTATAATCTTGACCCTGTACTTCGCATTAGCGCCCCCATTAGATCCAGCGACTACTAGATCTACCCAGCTCCGATCATCTGCAGTGAGCTGCCAGTAGCCCTTTGTGTTCCTCGCCCACGATCTCATGGCTTCAACACCTCCTGAAGTTGGGGAGTTCTTGTCGAGCTTCGGCTTCTTCCTATCGTGTGAATAACAGAAGTCACTATACCGACCACCAGTTTTGAATCGTCCTCCAGCGTCGTTACGAGCTCTTTGTCGTTTTTCGATTTTGCGACCTTCGATGTCTTCGAGGCCGCTATGAACCCAAATGGTAACATGGTCTCCATCATGGCGCTTGAGGACTGAGTGTTTATGCACTAAAAGAATTAAATTAGAAAAGATTCCATATGTTAGAGATTGTGTTTGAAGCTTACTTTCAGTCAGGTTGACACCATGAGCCTCGGCGAGTTGGAGATCCCGTGCCTGTAGATTCGCTCCGCGCTTGAAAAGTTCAACCTCGCCAGTGAAGCCCTCAGAGACACCTCGCGGCTC
Source organism: Fusarium sp. NRRL 25184 (assembly GCA_013755755.1). Taxonomy (NCBI): domain Eukaryota; kingdom Fungi; phylum Ascomycota; class Sordariomycetes; order Hypocreales; family Nectriaceae; genus Fusarium; species Fusarium sp. NRRL 25184. The sequence continues at coordinate 86,224 of JABSSZ010000044.1, read as the reverse complement.
GAGGAATGGCGTAGCGGTTGCAGCAGCAGCCATAAAGAGGCAGCGAAGAGAAGATTGGAAGAGCATATTGATTGGGATTTATCTTAGTAGTTTGCGATAACCAGATAGTTTGATGATAGAAACAAGAGAGAAGAACGAACTTGACGTCAGGTTTAAATACATTTTCAATCACACCAAGTCAAGTCGGCCAAGCTGCAAAGCCAATCATGTTTTTAGAATTCCGAGCAATCCATTCTAATCATTGTCATCCAATAGAACTGTCTAGAGCTTATTGCCTACCTCACATGCTCAAAGCGCTCGGGTGCTATTGCTTAATCGATCCATTTAGTTAACTGGTCTTGGAAGGGGCCGTTCATCAACGCCCTTATTCGCCAGGCTTCCAGGGATATCTCTGGAATAAGATAATTTTCTTACGCCAAGCTAATTCTAGACCGCTACTGCTGACCAAAAAGCGAAACTGCGCCGCTGAGGGTTCAAAATCTGAATCTGTATTTGCTAAATCGTAAAATCTTATTCTTTAGCTTAGAAGAACCTTACTCCTGAGCTGGTTAAAACCCCACTCCAACTGACAGGGTTATACATAAACATATGGATATCGGACTATTCAGCAATACATTGGCTAGGTCCGTCTTGTCAGCGTGTACTTTCGTTTCCTCTACTGTCCTCGGACATGCAGAAACTTAATTGGCTCACTGCAGTATTTGCCAAGTATTGCTTACCCGGATGCCATCCTTCCCGAGCCAGCTGGCATATTAGACGATATCTGCAGTTAAGAGGATGACCTCGCAATACATAAGCTACAGTGGACTAGGTACGGCCTGATTACCCTTCTAACTGATCCTTCTCGACATCAAGCTGTTAAGGCTTATGTCTTACTGGTAGATATGTAATCAACACTCCGACTTCCCGCGAACAGCTTTCTCATTCCGAAAAGCCAATGGCCCTTTCGGACTGCATAGGACAAATAGGTAAGTTGTAATAAATAACATAGACTCATTAAATGCGGTCTGGGGCATTCTTACATATCCAGTTGACTACCATGTTATTATCGTCATAGGAAGCTGAGCCTTACTTTGTATTCTTGCTCAAACTACAGCTAGTTCAATTTAATCTTGTAGTAGATTACTAGCTAAGTAATCGCCCAATTGAAGATGCACCCGACCCGTTGAATGACTCGCTAGGCTTTACATATTGGAGTAACGCGATGGCTTTGTTCGCTATCTCCTCACATTTCCACATTTCCTAGCGTCATCCTACATGTTCTAGCATACCGCAGGACTTTATATCTTTAACTAAGACTTTGATTGTGCCGCTGTTGTGCTTTCACTACGGGTGTGAGGCTCAAGAGGAAATGTCTGTAACTCAGGCGTCACGCCACCGTAGACTCGCTCCCATCTCGAGGCAAGTGCGGCAGGCGTCTCCCATGCATACTCAGGATCACGAAGCCATATTCGAAGCAAATGTCTCCTGTACGGGGCGCTTCTGTCAGCCTTTGCTTGTCCTTGGAAACCCGGCATTTCTGTGGGAATAACTCACTGCTTATCCTTGGTATCGGTAAAACCATCACGAGCGTGAAAAATGGCCACATTGTTGACATACTGCATGTCGCCCTTCTCAAAATTAGTCGATACGCTGAAACGCTCACCCAGGAAGTGCAGAGTATCGAGAGCTTCGGCCTGGGCCTCGGTGATTGGCGGTAGATGTTTGCCACGGGGTATTTCTCCGAAGCCAACATAGTAGCGGCGTCCATACTGAAGAAGTATTCTATCAGGGGTCTTGCCATCGTCACTGGCAGGGACATGGTGGAGTAATGGGCGGCTCATGAACTTGTCGGTATCGTTGACAGTTTTTGTGAAGCTGCACAACCGAAAGCAATTAGTGACAGAGTCCGTCCTCCTAGATTAGTGCACCAGGATCTTCGACTTACAGCTCTGCATCCCAGCGTCCGCTCAGGGTGTGAATGAGATCTGGTCGCGTGGCTGCAATGTGGTTATACACACGCCATGTGCTAGCCAACCGACTAGCACCTCCCTCAGCAGCCGTGGATAGGGCAAAAAGCGAAACGATATCTCCGGAGTCGGTATGAAAGACTTGTTTATCAGCAGTGTAGGCAGGCGTTCCAATCTTGATCTTGGTCTTGTCCCTAGACTCTCCGAGGCCAGAGCGAACGTCCTTGATATGTCCGATAACGACATCAGCACGCTCGCCTTGAAAGTAAGCATCCTGGCGGCCACGTATAGAGCCTATATGGGAAGAAACACCGGCGTATATGATGATGTTCTCTTCGCGAGTATAACGATCTACATCTAAGCCTCTGAGGACAAAGAAGCCATGACCGAAGTGTAGTTCTCGAGATAGACGGCGCAGCTCTTCATGTAGCGTGGGCAGAGGGAAGGTCTCTTGTGTGATATAGCCCTTGGAAATGTTGAGGGCTATTTCTCGGCATCATGTCAGTCATAGTACACAAAGTCAAATAGTAGAAAACACCGACATTTAAAGTGTGCAAGGGCCTTGTCGATCTCTTCCAGTTGAGCAGCCGACAGAACGTACGTCCAGTTGTATTTCTGGGCGATAGTCTCTCCATCCCAAACGAGGTCTCCCTTGAGCTCTTTTGGGAAACCCTCGGGGAGGGTCTTGGTGAGCTCCTCTGTCTGGGTCCGCCGAGCTACACGGGCTTGGTATTTGTTCCAATCAGGGTGATAGGAGATATCTGGTTGACCAGGTGGGGGCAAAGCGGCCGGCGTGACACCGAAGGTTGGGGCTGACGCTGGGGGAAGTGCAGAGATAGGAGCTGCAGTGGCCATGATAGCTGGGTGATAACGCCTGGACGTTGCTTTGCTTCAAGGATGAATGAAATATCCTACTTTCTTGATTAAATATGGTGTACTAGGTGATCATATTATGAGTTTTGTAAGGACTGGGTCTATTCCAAGCGGCAGATCGGCGAAACGCCGAACAAAACTAGGTGGTTGCAATTACGCCATTTGAGAGTGAATGGCGTGGCAGTATCACCAAATCGGCGAAAAAGGAAGTAAATTCTACAGGAAATAATTAGATCTATCGCTTATACAGGAAAGTTTACCCGGCGATCAAATAATAGCGACGGATATTATAATTGACGTTTGAGGAAATCGAAGTCGGCCCCAATGCGATCCCTTGAACTGTATCACGACACTGCTAGGCTGTAAGCACGCCATACATTAGATCACCACTTATTGGACAAACCTTTCCCGCGGGAGTGAAGTCGGATCCCATTACCTAACAGCAGCTCAGTGAATTACTTACATGCTATATGGCGCAACTGTATCGACTTATCACATCTGTATCTATCCCTTGAATTCTATGCCCAAATAGCTAAGGCGCAACCTTAAACTTAACCTTAATTGGAATAAATTGGTCATATTAGACAACTGTTTAGTCAAACCTCTTCACTTTGGACCCTAGCCGTGATGCTATGGATCATGTCGGGGCCACAATGAACGATGTCTTGGCGCCAGGGAAAGCCGAGACGATAAAGTGTTCTCATTTCCGCGTTCTCTCCAAGTCCATCTTCTCGTGTTACTCGTGCATTTCTTTTTAGCTCAGTATGGGACTACGTTTCAGTCCGAAGTCGCAGGCTACTAGCCAAGCTGTTCCGGAGCCATCCCATTCAGATTCTGAGGCCTCAATCATTCGCGATGGTGACCTCGCCTACGTGCGTCAAACAGCGGGAAATGGCGCCTCAGGATACCAGGAGGCTGTCGGTGCTCCCGTCGAAACACGGTCGCCGCTGGGATACCACGTCAACTGGTTGACTATCATCTTCCTCAACCTCAATCACATGGTCGGCACCGGCATCTTCTCTACGCCTGCTACTATCCTGCGCCTCACAGGCTCTGTTGGCCTTGCACTCGTTTACTGGGTCATTGGATTCCTCTTGGCTGTCGCTGGTCTCGCTGTCCACATGGAGTTCACCAGTTACTTTCCTAACCGCAGTGGCTCAGAGGTTGTATGGCTTGAGCAAGGATATCCCCGACCGAAACACCTTTTCCCTGTCGCCTTCGCTGTTCAGTCTGTACTTTTATCGTTCAGCAGCAGCAACGCAATCGTCCTCTCCAACTACCTCTGGCGTATTGTCGGCCGCGATCCGGGTCCCTGGGAGCTCAAGGGCGTTGCTATTGCAGCTTACACACTGGCTGTCATTACTGTCATTGCCCACAACAGGTATTCGCTCTGGGCCATCAATATCATTGGGGCTTTGAAGCTACTGTTGCTACTCTTTATCTCCATCTCGGGACTTGTCATCCTTGGAGGTCATTTTGGCAGAATTGAGAACCCAGGTATAAACTTCAGCCATGGCTTTCAAGGCACGACCTCGAGCGGCTATAGTCTATCTCAGGCCATGGTCAACATCACGTTTGCATTTTCGGGCTGGCAAAACGCTTTCAGCATGGCAAATGAGATCAAGAATCCTATCCCTACCTTGAAAAAGAATGCTACCGCTTCGCTACTCATTGTCTTCTCTCTCTACTTTCTCTGCAATATTGCCTACTTTGCCGCAGTCCCTAAAGACATCTTTCTGGAGTCCAAAGAGCTGGCTGCTGCTGTCTTCTTTCGTACAGCCTTCGGGTCTTCAGCTGAGTCGGCCCTCAACTTTTGTGTTCTCTTGAGCTCCTTCGGCAACCTCCTGGCCGTTCTTATCAGTCAGTCCCGTCAGATTCGCGAGATTGCGCGTCAAGGCGTCCTCCCATGGACGGAGTTCTGGGTCTCAACTAAACCTTTTGGCACTCCCATCGGCCCGTATCTACTCAAATGGGGTTTTACATTCCTGATGATCGTCGCGCCTCCAGCAGGTGATGCCTTTCAGTTCGTCGTGTCTCTCAAGACATACCCAGATGCCATATTTCATGCTGCCATGGGTGTTGGCCTTCTACTGATCCGTCGCCGCCGTTCTCGCTCTGGTACTCCCAGATCCGACTTTCGAGCATGGTGGGCTCTCGTTATACTGTACCTCTTGGCCCAAGCCTTTCTACTCGTCATGCCCTGGATTCCCCCAGAGGGTGGCATTTATGCTGGAACAGTTAGCTTGTAAGTACTGCCTTTGGTTCTAATTATGATAAGATACTGACAACACGTCACAGCCTATGGTGTACCTACATGATTGTCGGGCTTGGAATCATGGCAACCTGTGGCATTTACTATTGGCTTTGGATGAAGGTGCTCCCCCGCTGGGGTAACTATAGTATCCGATCCAAAGTCATCTCTGTCGATGACAATGGCGCCAACACACATCGACTTTTACGGGTGCCTAATTCTGAGGTGGCTCAGTGGGATGCTACCCATGACGATCTTGGCCGCGATTTACCTCCGCAAGAGACGATTAGTATAAACAACAGTGAGACAGAAAAGTAGGTCAGATGTCTATTAGAATGATAAAGACATAAATCAACTTTTACCAAGGCCACTGTTTAAGCCTTCAGAAGTAAAACTGCTCTCCTGAAGCAGAATTCTAGAACAGCTATTAGAAACCGAGCAGGGACACTATGTCCTTCCTCTTATTAACTTCAGTATAAAAACAGTTTGATATGCACATATATTCCTTGTGAGATCTAGTAACCCGTATCACTTCCTATCAGGATACAACAAGCACTATTGTACAACTCCAATAAACTGACTAACTTCGAAATTGGCCTGTATGACCCCGATTCTCATCCCTCTTCATCTTCCTACTGTTTGGTCGCATGAAGATATGCAGCAACCTCTGAAGAAAGGATGCCATCTGCGACCAGTTGATCGGCAGACTCTACAACCCATGTCTGGAAGTTTCTCTGCACGACTCTCTTCTGAGGAGCGCCCTAGTGTAGGTGTTAGCTACCAGGTGACTAGAAGCAGGCTATTACATATAGAAGTTGACTTACACTCTGACTGGTCGCATTGAGTGATTTTTCAGGCACCTTGATCTTGTATAGACTTCCCTCAAAGCTACAGACAGGCCGGTCGTCGTTCTTGTAGTTTCCATTGTGAAGCATGGCCCTTTCATCCAAGAATCTCCCGTCAATCCATTGTAGTGGCGTCCTGGATGTAGGTTCGGTGGAAGTGGACGCTAAATCATAGGCACGTTTGATCTGCAGCTGAAATCCGTTTCTAACATCTCCAGTGGCATGAATCATGACGCCGGCGGATGGGTTGTAGCTTGATCGTACAAAATATGCCCAGTGGTCCTTAAAAGGGGCACCATTGTAAACAACCAGCTCAAGTAGAAGGGCCCCGGGAGGACCCTGGGCGGCAACAACCGGTGGAGATGGACGTGCCCGACGGGGAGTAGTGCCAAAGGAAGGAGGCGGCCGGGGAGAAGGAAGAGGCATGTCTAAACACTCATCGCGTAGTATTTGGAAGAATGATAATAAAACAAGTAATAAAGGGATAATTCAATATGTATTGCAGAACAATGTGTTGCGAATGAAGATTTGCAATTACTTTTATCGCGACAACTAACAGATGTTATATACCTGTAAATCTTGCACAAAATGCTAGAAAAACATGGCTCAAGTCGATTTCTAATTTTACTACGCGCTTTGCAAGAACCAACATCATGAGATATGGGATCCGGCTATTCCTTGATTTGGATGTTAATTGGGTTGTTGGTTCTGTCTTTTGAAAACATGACACAGGCGGGTCATCTTGCGGGGGCTATGTTGCGACTCAAACTGTTATATATGTAATTTGGAACAAGCGCTTGACTGAAGCCCTCTGTAACTGGGGGTTTCTTGTCAGATGGAGCTATGTTTGTGTGAACAGCATCTCAACTCTATAATTCCTGCTTCCTTCATTGCTCAAGTCTAGAACTGCTCGTCAACTGGAAAGTGTTTCATTATTAGCATCGACATCGATGCCATTACCACCACCGCTTTCTCCTCAACCTTGTTCTCCTTTGAGAACTGACAGGTCAGAATTAACTGGAGACGAGCCATTCCCTGCTGATCCCACGTTATGTTGGTTGTCTGAGTTCGTTGAGGGAGAATGATGACTAAGACCCCACTGAGCCCCACCGTTTCTTTATGCAGCCAACCAGAGATGAAAATTAAGCGCGCGCCATAATGATCTCACAAATTCACCTTCTTTGTTCATCACATCAAGGATCTTAAAGTTCTCAGCACAGGTCACCACCGTAAACTAAAACATCGGTTCTTTGCTAGAATGAACTCATGGTGGGAAGCGACAGCCCGGAGCCAAGCGCGGGCTCTGAAACCTGGTCGCCCTTCAAAGTCTATCCAGAGTCCACTTTCTTCCAAGAGAGCCGAGCCTCTGCACTGCCTTCTCCGGCCGAAGTCAGGGCCTTGAATGAGGCCATTGGGCACTATCGCGCCAAGTCCTTGAACCGCCCACCACCAGTCATCATACCATCTCTGGGTCTAGCGGTTAAGTATGGGGCCGACGTGACAGCCGCCGAGGCCGAGACCCAGGTAATGTTGCATGAGCGGTTACGAGACCAAGTTCCCATACCCGAAGTCTTTGCGTGGACCGAGGATGAAGGACAAAGATTCATCTACATGTCTCTAATCGAGGGAGATGCCTTGCAAGCACGATTCGGAAGAATGGATGAGGGTGAACGGCAGGCTGTGTGCAACGAGCTGAAAGATATGGCGAACGCGTGGAGAGCCTTGACCCAGGATGAAACAGACACTTATATCGGTGAGTAGCCAGACCACTGTCGTGATATTCAATTTGATCTAAAAATAATTACAGGAAGCGTAGGGAAGAAGCCACTAAATGACATCTTTGTTGCTGGTCAACCTGGGCGTTCTGGACCATTCGTTGGCACAGATGCAGTGCGGCAGTTTCATGACGCATGTGGTATCGACATCGATGAAGATTCTCCCATATACTTCACACACAACGACCTTTGCCCGCCTAATATCATACTATCAAGTGGTCCCAATCCAAAGGTTGTCGGTATTATCGACTGGGGTCAGTCGGGCTGGTTTCCATCATACTGGGAGTATTGCAAGGCACGACGTGTAGGCGTTATTGACCAGGAGTTTACCACTGAACTTTCTGAGGAATGGCACACTCAATGTCTGCCTCAAATCATTGATCCCGTGGATGATGAAACGTTTTACCATCCGTGGCTGTACTTTATGTTGAGTAACATTTAAGCATGGTATCTATAGAATCCTAATTGGGGTATCATATATAGGCCAAGCAGTTAAAGGTATCAAAATGTTTACATCTAGCCGGCATTATGCACTGTTAGCATCGTTCAATAAAGCCTATGGAAGGAACTTAATTGAGGTGCAGCACAGTATAGCATTCACTGCCATTCACTTGGCACGGGCAACGAAATTCTTCCCGCAGCCGAACCAACGGGCCAATAGGAAAGAGCCATACGCCGCTATATTTTTAGAACTGCCTTCTCCATGATGCCTCTTGGTTATCCTTCACATACCGCATCATCTGAGATTTACGTCAAAATCCATACTTTTCTCTACAAAATTCCATTGCACGAAGCTGAAACGGTATTAAAAATGCCTCTCTCACCCCCACCTCCTCCTCCACCGTCTTTCCGGGCCTCGGCGACCAACGCTCTCCCCACTCATCCAGCACCAGTCGTTTCTGAGAAGGGACCCAAAGGGAGCCTGTTGATTGAGTTAATCAAGCACAATGGAGCACCATTCAACGACCACTGGGCCTACTTTATTCAGTCGTCGTCAAATCCTTGTATCGGTATCGTCTATGAAGCTGTTGGTGACGTACGCAGCGGATTTCAACGTCAGATCCGGAGGAATCATAACCTGACTTCTGATCCACCTTCATCTCGAATCCCGCTTCAGTGGATTGAAGCAAAGTTTGTCAACGGAGATTCGATGCTTCATAGCCAAGGGTCGATGCCTGTGTGCATTTTCGAGGAAAGTCTACGTAAGGTCAAAGTACCCGAGAAGACATTAAATAACACGCGCGAGAGTGTACGTAATGAACCCCAGATTGTGGCTAGCAAGAGGCTCAGAGTGGCAAATCTTTGACTAACGGACTGACTGTTTACAGGAAGCTCCCAAGAAGAGAATCGTACAACGGAACTGTCAGACATGGATCGTCGAGTCGGCGGATCAATTGGTCACGGATGGCATTCTCTCCTCAAATGTCACTGCATATCTTCATGCAACGAAGCAAGTCTAAACAGTTGACAAGTTGCTGCATTTGAGTAGCTCAAGCTTGTCAGTTTTGTCATCAACAAGTCAAACTGGGTAACATGGATAAAAGTTGATGCCGGCCCGAGAGGATTTATAATTCAAAAGAGCTTCAAGTCTAAACTAATGCGTTGATCCTTTTACTTGAAGTAGTCATCACTCAACTAAATGTGCTGGTGGCTGACGTGTGATGCTCCTTCTATAACGACCAAGCTGTGGGAATGATTATGTGACGGCCCTTTCTATCATTAGGATTTGGTCATCAGGCATGTGTAATCCAACAAGGTGGGCAAGATATATGAGGCTCCTCTTTGTAGTGAATCCTCAAGCAGTCCGTTCCACTCGTCCGACAGAGTTGAGAAGAATGGTAAAAGCTAGCGTGTGCGAGGTCTGACCACCAGTAAGTGTATGATGAGAGGCGAAGCGATTACTCTGACCTATGGCTCATTGTTGTGTCGGTGCCTAAATCAATTTGGCTAAATAATCATGTACTTGGATCAAGATCGCTGTTGTAGTATATATAGGCGACAGATCCACGAATGTGATGCAGGTTCAACCTTTCGAATCCTAGTATCACCAGCTACCATCATGTCCACGTATTACAAACATACACTATTCCTCTGGATTGAAGGCTACTTTCCAAAGCGGATTGCCTACTACCTTCTCTCCAAGGGCATCTGCTCTTCTGTGGAACAGCTATATGATGGAAAGACCAACGAGGTCAATCTGAAAATCGTGCCCATTACTTTTACTGGTGATGGCTTTGTTTCTGAGGACCCTGAAGAGCCTTTGCCACCTGGTACCAAAGTCCCAGCGCTCCGCCTTGATGATACCGAAAGCGGCAGATCGATCTGGATCCACGAGACGTGGAGTATCATCAACTACCTCGAAGAAGTATTCGATGGTAACAACTACCGTCAAATGTGGTCTACGAACCCTATTGATAGAGCCATCACCCAAGACGTCCTCAGCTACATCGCCCTCGCCACAGACGCCGGCCGTATCTGGCTCGTCAATTGCGCTCCATACATGGCTGCTTTTTGGAAGATTTCCGATTCTGAGCTCAGTCTCCCTGTCGGGCGTCGCGCCCGACGTGAAGTCGAAGGGCACTTCAAAACGCTGCAGGATGTGGCTGCTGACAATCTTACTGCAACTGGCTGGCTTACGCCTGCGGCTGACGGAGGTCCGGGCATGGCTGACGTGATGCTCGCTGCGACGGTGAGACATACGGAGTTGAGCTGGAGTGAATTTATCCTGGAGGATGACGAGCTTGGTAGGTTGAGGGAGTGGTATGGGAAGTTTAAGACGGTGGGGTTTTGGTATGAGTTGGAGGAGACGGGGCGGTTCCCGGAGAATGCGAAACGAGGTGAGGGCTCTGTTCGGAAGTAGCTGATGGAAGTTAATGATAATTAAGAAGTTACTTGATCTGACACGATTCATCTCTGTTCGTGACCTCATCTTACAATGTGCAATTGAACATGCTTTCCCAGACGGAATATTGTCGCAGTTCGTCCAGGCGTTTTGATACGCCCTAATAAGCGCATCGCGACACGGCATTTATGAGAGAGTTCCAGTATCTTTCGTGGGCCGTCGCGTTCCGAACAAATGAGAATCCATGCTAAGTTCCAGGGCCCACCAAGCGTATTGAATGTCAAAGCTTTTACGGCAATTGAAGGGGAAGATCATGCATGTCTTTCGTCACCAATGCAACGGCGGCCTGTAACTGGCGCGACCCGGAGCTTCCGGCCTTAGAAGAAACGCGCTAGCTCTTCCGCTGTAGCTGCCGTGGTCACTGTACTTCAAGGCCGGACCTGTCCTTCGTTGGGACCCCTCTCGAAGTTCGGATAACTTGTCAGCTTTCATCAATCGCACCTCAACATCACGTACAGCATCATCAATCACCATGGCCAGAACAACGCTAACTCACATTCCCCTTGCGTACCGCATCCTCTTCCTCTGGTTCGAACCATTCGCCGCGTTCGCCGGCTCCTTCATAATCTGGTTCGCCCCCGAAATGTTCCTCAACACAATGACCCCGACCGGCAAATTCGCACCCGACAATCGCGTTATCTACAATCAAGTCGCAGCGACATACACGCTGTTCGCCTACAACGAAGCGATCCTTCTACGTGCTACCAACGATCTTCGTGTTTGGAGGACTGTCCTGATTGGGATTCTGATCTGTGATGCGCTGCATTTGTATGCGAGCTGGCTCGCCATTCCAGACGTGTTTTGGAATCCTGCAGCATGGAGATGGGAGGATTGGGTCAATTTGGGGAGTTTGTGGGGACAGGGCGCTGTGAGGATTGCGTTTTTGATGGGGGCTGGTTTGCAGGGGAATACTCGTGTCAAGGCCGATTGAGGTCAATTGAGATCTGGAGACGATGAGGGTCAATCATAGACTAAGAGGGAGGCACAGTCGTCGGCATTGCAATCTTGGCAATCTGGCCAGAATCTTGGCGATGGACACCCTTGTCACGACAGCGCAGTTGGCAAGTGATATGCCGAAAAGCGTCAATGCTTACTCACAGCCTGAAAGAGTACGCCATTACCACTGTCGCTTCAAGCCAATGCATACTCTGTATATTCCTAGCAATTAAATGCGCCGTAGCAATCACTATGTCAAGCCATCGAACATCAAAGTATCCCCTTTTCACTATCCCTTTTTATTGTATCTCGGGTTCCGTAGGCCAAAAGAACCGCATCGCTGCTCATCAATTATTGTTCTCCAGGTTAGTCGGCTCAAATACCCAGTGTTTATACTCCGTAGCTCAAGCCAAAACATACCGCAAAACAAGTACCACGTTTTCCAATGCCGTAAAGTCGCCCCGTTGATTCGATACCTTCAACTTCCATTCAAGGGCAGGGTCCTTTAACTCAGTGTTCAATGTAGACAAGTTTTATTTCCACTAGTTACATTGGCTTCAGCGCTCCCGGCATAGTCAGCAAGGCTACTGTAAAACAGTGGAGGCACCAATGCTTACGCCTCAGCTACTCGTCCGACGATGACATTTCGAGCGACGCGAAATGCTGTAAACTTTCCTCCCAAAGCAACAAATCATGGACCTCTTCAACTCGCCAAAGTTCAGACATCGTGTCGAGACATTGATGCAGAGCAATCGTGTTCCTGGCCTCTCTGTTGCTGTTGTCCAGGGTGACCAGGTCAAGTCGGCAGGCTATGGTTTCTCCTCAGTCAAGTCTCAAGAACCATGCACTGCAGACACGCTTTTTGACATCGCATCTTCTTCTAAGTCACTCACAGCTACAGCCATCGCTCTCCTAGTTGAAGATGTCAACTTTCCAGAAGTTCAATATGACTCAGTTATGTCTGAACTGCTGCCCAGCGACTTTGTCATGTCGGATAAACTGCACACTGATACCGTCACTGTGGATGATCTCTTGGGGCACCATACTGGCATACCTGGGTACGGATCACCTGCGCTCGATAAACTTGGCTAATGCCAGTGAAGGCACGATGATTCATACATGGGAACACGCGCTGCTGAACCTGATGATGCGCGATCAATGACGCGAAATCTGCGAAACCTCGCTGTCGCTGCGCCACCACGGTCACGCTACATCTACTGCAACATGATGTATACGGTCTTGACGCATCTTATAGAATCCAAGAGCGGACAAGATTTCAGCAAATTCCTACAAGAGCGCATTTTTGATCGTCTTAGCATGACGTCGAGCAGTCTGCAACCTGAAGGCGCAAAAGCTCGAGGTCACGACCATCGTCTCGCAAAAGGGCACGTCTGGGATAAGAAGACCACGTCATATCGCGAGTTCGAGGCAGTGAGCTGTCTAGAAGGTCAAGGCGCAGGGTCGGTAATCTCTAGCGCCAACGACTTCATCAAGTTTCTCAAAGCGCTGATCGATCGCGACGGGCCGATAAGTGATGAGGTATACCAAGGGTTGACTCGACCGCGGTCTGAACGAGGTGCCAACCATCGCCAGCGAAAGACCGGTATTGATCGTATTTTCTACACTGCGGGTATGGACCTTTATTGGCAAGGCGGACACGCAATCTTTGGGCATAGCGGGAACATCGCAGGCTTTGGTAGTCGCTTTGTGTTTCTGCCAGACCTCAAGTTCGGTGCTGTTGTAATTGGCAATTCTTCGGGGACAAATTCAGTAGCTGCACAGCTGTTTCGTGAGTTCATCGAAGAAGTCACCAAGCCCAACAAGGGACAACACCCATTGAGCGCGATCACTAGGAGAGACCTGCACACGAAGCCTCCAGAAGTTCGCGAGCAGCCAAGGTCACAGTCGCAGAGTCATCAGGGTGGAATTGTCAAGACCAGTGCCGTGAAGAGAAAGGACCAAAAAGCAGATAATCCGACGATGACTGGAGTGGAAGCCGCCCTACAGAGGAATCTGAGTATTGAAGCATATACCGGCGACTATTGGAACCCTGGTTATCACAAGATACAAGTGGAGATCAGAGACAACGGGTTATTCATTGATGCGACAGATCGCTCAATGGGATTTACAGCCAGACTCGTACACAAACGAGATCAGTCTATATTCGATGCGCATGTGCAAGACGCATTTGAGACGGGCGACGAAGTCCTGATGACCGAGTTCGTAATTGAGGATGGCAGGGTTGTCAGGATGGGCATGGATCTTGAGCCGCTCATTGGCGACTTGATATGGTTCGATAGAGTTAACAATGAGTAATAGCACCGACAATTTCCCCGTTGCTTCTAACCTTGTCAAGACTTTAGTGCAGCATGAAAGACGGTAACGAGACAGGCTAAGAGAAACTACATCGCGATTCGAGTTTTGATCCGCGGATTACCATGCGTTGTCGTCATCATTCCCAACTTCTCCAGACTATAAAGGCCCAGTAACTCGAAATGGTGCCAACCGCCTCCATTTCTTGTTTTGCTAGCCTCAAATCCCCAGTCCAACCCCGCAGTCTGCAATGCCGATCTTTGAGTAATTTATAAGCATAACATGGCCATCCAGCCTGGCTTTGGGGCATTTGAGTCTTTGATTGAAGTCTTATTCTGCTTACCAGGTAAAATGGCGCCTCTTATTGCTGTGCTTTTGGCTGTCTTGTACAGCACGTTTGCCTTGGGCGATTCATGCCCAGTTATCACACAACAACTCAGCGATCCACCATACGAGAACTATTTCTACTCTGATTGCAACACTGACGCGCAAGTCGTTGTAACCAGTCCTCTTCCAGATAGCAACCTGTCGATTATCGGACCTCGACTCATTGTTGCATGGCCTGCGGGGAACAGCGGTATATGCACCTTCTTCCAACCTCAAGATGGGAAGAATGGCACATTGGCTATTGAGCTGGTCAATTCGACTCTCGGATCACCACTCGGTGTGATCAATCTTGAAGAAGAAGGATCCGACTATCCCTATGTTGGGGTCGAGGGCGTTCTGTCGTTCAACTCGTCGGCGAACCTCACGGTTGCGTTACTCGGCTCTGTCAGAAATTTGAGAGATTTTACCGAGGGGCCGAGTATCATTAATCCGGTGCTTCAAAATGCGACAAACGTCACGAGAGTGAAGAACGGGGGCGTTCTCATCTCAAGATTGTGGCTGGATAATGTGACGACGACGAACCTGTTGCTGGAGCCATGGCAGAACAAAGACAGCAGTCTATCCATTTACAACAAGACCGTTAGCTTTGGTGCGGGCTTCTACCGTTTCTCCGCGTCTTTCAACTATCCTCAACTGAAACAACTGTCTCCCCAACAGGTCCTCAACAACCAGTCTCAAGCTCTCGCCAAGAAAGAGCAGTCCGAGGTCAGGTCGTTATCCTTCTTCTCATATACCGATAAGTTGCTCGCAGGTGGCTGGCGTTTCTTGACGTACTTTGGCCGCGACACTATGATCGCCGCACTTTTACTCGAGCCAGTTCTCAGTGTGGGGAACAGTTCAGCTTTGGAAGCGGTGATCGGTGCAGTGTTGGAACGGATCAATCGCACGGACGGATCCGTCTGCCATGAAGAGACCATCGGTGACTACGCAACGCTTCTGAACTTACAGAACGGCATTCATTCGACAGCACCGGGCTTTACATATCCTATGATTGATACAGACTACTACTTGCCAGTCCTCATGGATAGGTATTTCAGCGCTACACCAAAGCGAGTAAAACCATTGCTGAGCACAAAGGCTGGCGAGGTTGATGTCGAGAACCGGAATCTGACATGGGGCAACTTGAGCTACATCAACGCCCAGAAGATTATGAACATCACAGAAGCGTTTGAGAAAGAACAGTCGGTGAAGAACTTGATCCAGCTCAAGAAGGGTGAGCTGGTTGGTCAATGGAGAGACTCAACATATGGTCTTGCCAATGGACGGATACCCTTTGATGTGAACTGCGCTCTCGTCCCAGCGGCACTCTACGCTATTTCCAATTTGGCCAGGGCTGAAGTAGTGTATCCCAATAATTCTGTGACCAAGGATTGGAGTTCCGTTGCGGCGAAGAGGGCTAAGATCTGGGAGGACCATACCCTACCATTGTTCCAGTACAATCTCACTGTTGAAACTGCTACATCAAATCTGAAGGATTACGTGAAGGATAATACCTTCTACAACGGCCCATCTCATACAGATTCGGTTGCGAATTATTCTTCTTCTGGGAAAGTTGTGGATTATGCTTTGGCCATCAATACAACTAAGGATGAGGAGAAGATACGTATCACGCACACTGACACGGCATTTCGTTTGTTTCTCCTTAACTCAACCAACGATGCTCAACTTACGACTTTCCTGAACGCAACAGCCAACGCCATCCTTCGTCCATTTCCAGCCGGTCTCAGTACTCCCCTTGGCATCGTGGTAGCAAACCCAGCACTATCAGGCAACGAGGTATTCACCGCCAACTTCACCAACGCCGCATATCACGGCACTGTAGTCTGGAGCTGGCAACTCGCCCTCATGGCTAAAGGTCTAGAGCGTCAGCTTGCACGATGTTCATCATCCCAGTCCAAGGATAACGATAATGTTCCTGCATTCTGCAGCAACACCGGGGTGCACACAGCTTTAAAAAGCGCTTACAATCGTTTGTGGGATATCATCGAAGACAACAGCGAGAGGTTGCAGTCCGAGGTCTGGAGCTGGAGTTACAGTTCGAAGAGTGGTTACAAGTTCGCGCCTTTAGGAACGTTGCCGCCTCCGCCGGGACTGAGCTCTGGAACGGAGAGTAATGTTCGGCAGTTGTGGAGTTTGACATTCTTGGCTGTGAAGAGGAATAAGGACTTTGTGTAATTTTCCTACCGACTTGATGTATAGCTATCTATGACGGAATATTGAATGAGGAAATAGTAGTCTATTCCTCTACAAAGGAAATAACGAAGGATTATTACATATCGTAATGAAATATCTCGTGAGATGAAGTTTTAAACGGCAGTAAACACGAACAATCGCCAGTTCGTGCATGAGATCAGAGTTGATCATATAAAGACTTCCCCGCCTTCCAATCCTTTCGTCTCTGGAACACCAACACATTCATCTCACTCGTCTCATCGAAGCATGTCGCGGTCGTCCTCGCGTATAACGTGAAACCGTGGCGCTCAAATGTTTCAAGCAACGCCATCAGCTTCAGTTGGGTCTCAGCTCCATCTGATCCCAGCGTCTTCCACGGGAAGCCTTTAAACCTGATCTTGGCGCGGACATAGGTAACCTCGCATCGAGATATGTCAGTCTTGAAAGTCGCCTTGATGTCGTTGACAAGATCTGAAGACGGGAAATTCAGAATCTTTAGTTTGTCTCCGCCGTGGAAAGACACGTTGAGCCATTCGCAAGGAGGAGGTTTACGATCAGCTTTGCGAAAGATGAGTGCATCTAGCTTGTTAGTATGTCATGTCGACTTTGTTCGCTTGGTTTCTTACCTTTCGTCGAGAGGCTCTTGTTCACCTCAATAGGCGAATAAAGCATCCACCCAAGGCTGTGCATACCCCTCATGAGTCGAAGCGTAAACATCATCGCTTGCTCATTGCCATTCATGTCATATCTCCATGGATAACCTCGTAGCTTGAACTCCCGAGACCCCTCTTTCGGATAGATCTTGTCAATGCCGCGGTCCCAATATGTCCTTATGATTTCGTGGATATTCGCTATGTCGGCTTCGGAGAAATTGAAAAGCCTGAGACGATCATACCCATGTCGTGTGATAGATGCGAAACGACTCTGAAAAGCCGATGGTCCATCATTTGACACGACTTGGCTATATGGTGGCGGTGAAGCAGATGTAGCTTTGGTAGAGTAGGAGGACGCGGATTTGGTCTTTTCACACATTTTGGCGGTGATGTGTTAATGAAATCGGAGTTTTTACTGAGTAGAAATGCGTATCGATGGTTGAGACTTGCTTATATATTAAAATAAGCTTTCAATCAAGGCGATGTTTGAAAGGCTATTGTCATATTATCCTAGGACGGCATAACGTCAGCCACAGAAGTTAGGCGATAAACACTCAAAGTTAAGCATCGTGAGGCTGTGCAGGGGTGCAGCCTTGCAGGAGAAGCCAATAAAGCGTCGCAAACTACACACAAACCAAAGCATAACGATTTATTTAAAAATCTTCTTGCTTTGCGCGAAGGAAAATCGATCTCATGAGGCTGTCAACAGAGGCAAGAAAGCTTAGGACCTCCATCGTAATCAATAAAAAGACTTACATAAAGTTAGAATAATTTAGTAAATATTTAGTAGACCTTGGATTGGGTATTTATGGCACGTGAGTTTAACATTAGAAGTCATTTTGTTCCCGGGACCTGCATAGACCCGAATTACGGCCAAGCCTTGAAGAAATTGGCGTGTTCCGTTAAGCGACGTCATGTGCAACAAGAGCGCTTCTGGTCATCATTCACGCCCTTGGGGGCGGGGTACTACAAAATTCACGGTCTACTACTGCACCGTTAACGACTTCACAAAGAAATCTTCTATTGCATATTTTGACTTTTTCCCAAAGCATCCCATCAATTGAAGTGTTTGGAAATACAAACACAATGACTACTGAGGATCAAAATATCAGCCTCAGGGCCCAATGCCTGTGCAAAGCGCAAACCTTCACCACCAAAGTGCCTCGGTCAAAACTCCCTCTGCCTGCGTCTATATGCCACTGCACCTCATGCCGAAACGCTATTGGCGCCATGTACAGCTGTACCATAGACTGGCCTGGTTCAGCAGATGAGATTCACAACTCTGATCTGAAGTCCTACGAATTCACCCCCAATTGCGAAATTTTGTTCTGCGGCTCATGTTCATGTCCGATGTTTTGGAATGTTCACTTTGAAGATGAGCCTCAGCGCTTTGGCGTTTTCACGGGAGTCCTGGACAATGTTGATGTCGACAACTTTATCAAATTTACGAGGCAAATATTCATTGGTGACACGGTCGATGGGGGCGTTTCTCCGTGGCTCCAGAATGTCAATGGTGATGGGGTGAAGCCTCGCAGGTGGATCGAGAGACCTCAAGATGGTGGAGAATTGGACCAAGATTGGCCAGCCTCCAATGACCACGCTCGATCTGAAGCTCCTCCTGCTACAGATATACCTATTCGCTGCCACTGCAAAGGAGTTGATCTTGTCTTCCGTCCCGGCAACGTAGACTTCTCTACCATGGAGGTTGATGCGATTCCGTCGTATATCGAGCCAAAGTCTCATAAACACCTTGCGACACTCGATCCATGCCGCTCATGTCGCTTGTCAGTTGGTGTTGACGTAATGAATTGGACATTTGTCATGCCTCAACAGATTGACTTCCCCAAGAAGACCAACGGATTTGACTTTCCGCGAAATACACATGATCTGAAGAGTGCAGTCGATAATCCCGACCGAGACCCTCGTTATGGCACACTCGCGATCTATCGAAGCTCGCCTGACGTTCAAAGATACTTCTGCTCGCGCTGCTCTGCGACGGTATTCTACACCGTCGATGATCGTCCAGAGGTTATTGACGTCGCTGTTGCACTGTTACATGCTCCGGAGGGAGCTCGTGCCGAGAGTATTCTAACTTGGCATCTTGGTGCAAAGATGATGGGAGAGTGGGATTTTGAGAGGGGCTGGAGGAAAGATTTCGCCATGTCCGTGAAGGACACGTCAGAAAAGTGGAGGATCGAAAAAGGTTATCCCAAAACGTGGAGGAGGATTGCCTTTGAGGATGCAGAGAAGAAGAAGGATTAATGCGTGACAGTTCTGCGTAACAAGAAGTCGAGGCTCTGGTGCCTTGATTTCGCTGCCGGATTACTCTAGAAACACAACTAGAATTAGTCCCATACAGACTTTCTCACAGCAGGTGATGTTCCTCGAATTTACTTGACCTGTTGGTGCTCAAATTATGCTTTTTTCTTAGTGTAAGTGGCTGCAGACTGAGTTCTACCCTCCAGGCAGCAACTCTTCCCCGCTTGTCTATAAAATGCCGGTCTCTCCCCACTCTCTCGAGCTTCATTCCTCCAACTCAGTCCAAGCATCTTTCTAAACTGGACACGATCTTATTCGCTCAGTTTTCGAATACACTTCGTTCAACATGGCTCGCCCCCACCTCGTCACGCTCCCCTACGAGGTGCGCACCAAGATCTTTCAGGAATACTTCCGCGTGGAAGGAGGGTATGTTTTCAGTAACGAATCTGAAAAGCTCACCACCGCTGACGGTCAACCGATTGTCTTCTCATTGATGTACACCTGTCGCTCAATTGCAAAAGACACCAAACATCTCCCTCTTACGCTCAACAACATCTCCTTCTCCACCTTCTTCTCACCTGAGTGGAGGGCTTGGGCTGGCCGCCACCAGTACCTATCACACTTTATTACCATTCTGAAGGCAGATCTCATTTATAATCTCCAAGGCACTGAAATGTCTCCCGAACTGGAGTCGGCATTACAAGAGAAGTTTCCGCATTTGATGCCGGGTTTTAAGAACAGCCTGGAGGGGATGTATGACATCTTTGGCTTGGTCAGGGAAGATCCTAGTGGCCTCACTGGCCATGCCTTTCGATACTGGGAGCAAAGTCGTGGATCCAGCGATATAATTGCAGACCAGGGCGACGCACAGATAAGGTCATATGTTAAGAACGCGTCTATGGCAAGGGAAGCTATCGGGTTCAGTCTCAGGTTCCTGGGAGAGCGTCAAGGCCTCAAACTCGCTAGCCTCCTCAACAAAGCATTTCCTGGCTGGACAGCGTCCCACGATCCGCAAGAACTGCTTGATCTAACCTTGGATCCGTGGGATATCCCATCCAAAGCCGTTCTAACGAGGGTTGGGAGATTATTGAGGGATGGTGCTATGTGGCGGCGCGTTAGGAATTGGAATCATGGGTTCCGTGCGAAATATCGCTTTTCTGCCGCGGCGGTTGCAATCAGATTCCTTCGTCAGCTCTCCGTTGAGCAAAGACAGCAACTCCGATTTGTCACACTCATTGAGGATGCATATGCTGTTTGCTCCCCTTCCACTCATGCCATGGGCCTCATTGAATTCTGCAAAGACAATCCAAGGCTGAGGATACAGCGCCACATCAAGCTATGCCGCCGCGCCCCTGCCGCTTTCAACCCCAATTGGGAGTATTTTTCATACACTAGTCTTGGTAGAGACAATTTCATGGAAGACAAAGACAGTGTAAAGTTCACTGTTCCTGAGGTTGTAGTTGGAGACATTTCCATATGGCTAGAAGAAGCAATCGTATTGCCAGATGCCGGAATGCCCCGCAACTCGTACTCGCTTTGCCTCGATGGAGAACCTGACAAAGCCTTTTTTTCTGACATCTTCCAGAACATCCTGCTTCGACACGACGCTTTGATAAAAGCCAGTGAGGAGCTGTTTCGAATGCGTCCTCACCAATTCGAACAATTTGGGGGACCTCCCTGGGAACATCGGCAGGATGGCAAACTCTCAAAAGCGCTCAAGTACTTGATCGATCATCACTCTACTTCAGAAAGTAATGACAGCGTCCCGCTCATCTGCTCCAATTTCCATCCCGGCCAGCCTCTCGATATCGAAAACATAATCCAAGAACGTCTTGAATGGGCACCACATGACTGGGGACGACACGACCGGGTATTATCGCCTTTCTATCTCAGACAGTGCCCTCAATCATTTGGGCGCTGGATTGACAATTACATGGCTTACTATGAACGCCAGAACGAGCTCTAACCTTATGTCTGTATTTGCGGTGAGCATGTCAAGGTTAGACATAGATGGATAAGCAGGAACATGCACGAATCAGCTGACTGTCCACAAGCATCTATCAACATGGGAGTATTATAACGACTAGGGCTAACCCCAGAATTGTAACCGCAAGAAGGCTAAGCTGGAATGTTTTGGGGGAAGCAGACAAACGATCCTGACTGCTATTCGGCGCTGGCTGATGATTCCAAACTATGACAAATTAGAAAAGAATGTTCAAATACTTTTTGTTCCATGCTGCCTGTAATTTTATGTGATCTCTTCTGCCGCTTCAGACCTAATCCTACAATTTCACCGCAATTTTAGCAGATATCCGTGCCCTCAATCTTCATGTACTTGCCATATCCGGAATCGCGTGCAACATGTCTTTGAGTAGATGGGGATACGGTTTACAAGCGACGGTATTCGAGCCCAATAATCTTTATGAGTACTCTAAGCTGCTAAAGTGGAATAAGATAGAAATTGTAAAACGGAATATATGTAAAACAAACACTATGATTTCTCAAGCCCAGGATCTATCCTTGAAGTCGCTTCTAATTCCTTAATACTTTTGCCGTCCGCATTTTCCATGGGTCTCTTGGGCGCTGCCTCCTTATCCAGTGGCCCAGGCCTTGCAAAGATAGCACCCCCAAGAGATAAAACGTTGGTCGCACGAAGGACCATCTGATACAATAGCGTCATACCAGTTACCAAGATCTCTTCTCTTGCGGCAGGATCATTGGCCTTGGGCCCTAAGAACTCGACACATCCGACATTATTCAGAGACCAGCAGCTGGCAGAAAACCTGGCCACTGCAGACTCTTGCTCGTCGAGACAGATAAAGTCCCATGTCTTGAAGCTGCTGGCACTGGTCCATGTCATAGCAGCTGGTGTTCCATCTGGACTGTTGGAGTAGTTGTAGGAAAGGTGGGTGTATGATGTCATGAAGCGCTTTAGTGCTTTGATAGTGCCTTTTTGGCCATGGAGCTCGTAGTCTGCGTGGATTGTGACGGGGTGAAGTGTACCGGTGCCGATCACAGCTTCAGGGTCTTCGTAGGGATGGAAGACGAGGGTGGTGCATTTGAAGGCATGGTAGTCGACGATGTATTTGGGTGTTGTGTTATTTTTCTGGGGGTCTTTCTCTGAGACTAAGGCCTTGAACTTCTTCCACTTGAAGTTGACCTCAAAGACAGTGTTAGACTGCATGTTGTCGTTTGCTAAGAGATGATTGTAGGAGTTGCTCATTTTGACTAGAGTTTATGATATAAAAGGTTTGATTTAATATGAATGGATTGCCTTGACTGATACAGAAATTATCATGGGATTTTGCACACTTATATATAATTCTTGGCGGAATGTGAGCATGAATGTTGGCTTGTCAGCGCAACATCGAAACAAGTAAAGACCCACTGATCTGTCTTCCTGCTAACCTCATCTGGTGTCACGCAGCGCTCCGATCAGCACCGTCGGTGGCAATTAATCCGCCTCCGTGCGCTAACTGCGCCTCGTTGGGCTGAATGGCAGGTGATAAGCGATAAAGGATAAGAGATAAGAAGCTGTTATCAGTGACGCAATTGAGCTCAGCCCATCATGCTATCGATAAGATAAAATCACTACCCTATAAACACGATGTTTATATTAATATCTTCTCCATGCCCTTTGAGAAGTGGAAAGAAATCCTATAGTGCTATAGCTGGACTAAGCTGATTTGATAATTTGAAGATTGAACATCTGGATCCTGTCATTAGTGGATTTATAGTGTACTTGGCTTAAGCATGTCAATCCCAGATATGTACCGTTCGGAAATCGTCGTCAAGCCTGTCTCATCTTCCCATTATCACATCCTATGAATACTACATCTAGATTCAAGATCTTTCTAAGCTCTACGCCGATAGTGATGGATGCTGTAGAAAAACCTCACGAACTGCCCTGCCTCTAAAACTCTTTCCTAGTAGTTGCAGCAAGATGAACTTGCCAGATTGAGACGTTTGCTAAAATAAACCGCTTCTGTCCACAATAGATCTAACTAAGTTCTCAGCCTCCCAGTTCTGCTATCTGGATATCAGAGTTCGCCGCTTCCTTCACTTTGTGCAACCAACAACAAGTCCAAAGTTCTTTTCGAGTCCTAAACCCACAAGATTTCATGACCCTTACTGCCCAGTTCAAGACATTTTCAAGCTTCTCTCCGTAGCTGAACGGAATATCGATGTTTCCTTCAACACCATTGGAGCTGTCAAAGATTAAGGCGCAGGGCTGAGCTTGGCATTGATGCCAAGCCAACGACCTTCTCCGCAGAGCTTCCAAAAATGACGAACCTTTTCCCCGCTCCCGTACGGCGGAGTAGGCCATTCATTAATAAATGCAAGCCATAGCTCTCAGCTCCGAGTCGAAGCTCCGTCAAAGACCGGACCACGTGCCACTTTCGCCAAGACCTCTTCAACGTTGATTGGTTTGGCGCAAGCCAAAATGTCATTGCCTTGTGATGTTTGGACGCCTCGAGGGAGAAGAGGCTTCTGGAGAAAAGGCTGAGCAGGGAGGCTGGGCTGTATTGATTAAGCTTATTCCTTTTTAGGTGTTGCTAGACTGTGAAAGATTCTATTTCGAGAGATTGTAAGGCTAATTGAGTTTGCCGCGAGGCAGAGCAGGAAGTGCTGTGTGTTGTAAGTGTGATGAGCTGAAAATTGATGCATGAAGCCATCTTGTATAAGAAGAGGCAGTCTGTCCTCGTCAGTCGAGCCTTCTCATCATCTCAAACAGGCTTTCAATTCAGACATATAAACACCAGCTACTTCTACTCTTAGAGGCTTCCATCATCAGCTATACTTGCACCTTCAAAATGCTTGCTCAAACCATCTTCTCCATCCTTGCCATCGCCACTACTGGCCTCGCTGCTCCCGTCGAGCCCCGCAGCAACGACTTCTTCACCCCTTCTGAAATCCACACCTACAACGTCAACAACGGAGCAATCTACGACACAAACGAAGGCCGCGTTACCAAGGCCCCCACCAACGGCGGCAACGACATCACAACCCTCCTCACATTCAAGTACCCCGAAGCAGCCAGGGGTAAGAAATGCCAATTCGCTTTCTACCTCGCCCCCGGTGAGAACGTCATTGGCAGCAAGAAGCTGGATCTCTTCTCCAGCCTCGCACCCGCTCCTGGACCTCGGGCTGGCTGGGGTCCTGGTAACCAGCGCAATGTCCACTTGGGACGCCTGGATGTCAAGGTTGGAGGTTTTGCGACCTGGGAGGCTACTTATGGCCCGTACATGACCCAGAAGACAGACTGTAAGAAGCCTGGTACTGTTGAGGGTCTTGAGCTTGTTGGTGTCTACGATCATGATGCTATTTACTGGAACCCGGCTAAGTCTGGTCCTCGTATTGTTATCAGCTAGAGCGGTGGAGTCGCTAGTCTTCGTTGGTGTTTCACTTCGTCTGTATATATTCTTTAACGCTAGATGGTAGCGCTTCTGTTTTCTTTGGTTTGAGTTAATTTTAAGGTTGGAACTTTGCTTGCAAATCACAATATCAGTACACTTCTCTCATTATTACCCGAAGGCGCCTTCTTAATGACAGATGTAATCAGTCAAAGAACTCCAAATGCTTTGCTATACGACAGCCGCAGTGAATAACCAAAAACAGCAATCGCCGAATCAGGTCATGTTGCACAGCCAGTAACCGAGCTGCAGTCATCCTTCTTCGGAGGGTTATAACCTGCCACAATGACCCTTTGCTGACCCTTTCTGACTCGTAATCATCGTCGCAATCCCTTACAGCATTCCAATCCTATAAACTCTTTCAGCTCATGAATATCACTTGGCAGCACTTGGCACTGATTGCTCGTATATCCGTACCAATCCAAGCCTGCTGGCTGACATTCTCCACAGAACCCAGCCCTCGCGTGTCCACAATATGATCTGACGCAGGGACAAGGACAAGGGGCCATCGTATAAAACGGTCAAACACTTCAGAGCGGAACTAATAATGCCGGCTAAGTGGAGAATCATGGCGTCTCGGCCCGTGTAAACCTGCAGACAGAGGCTTTGATTTGCCAACGCCTGGTTCCAATTTCATAATGTCAGCGGCTGTGCTCTTCTCATGCAGGAAAGCATGTGACAAGGGGGGGACTGATGGAGACGACCCTTACGAGGTGTAACGTTAACTCAGGGACGGTTTTTACGGTTTGACCTTACGGATGACAGCTTGTCTTG
Organism: Fusarium sp. NRRL 25184; assembly: GCA_013755755.1. Lineage (NCBI taxonomy): Eukaryota > Fungi > Ascomycota > Sordariomycetes > Hypocreales > Nectriaceae > Fusarium > Fusarium sp. NRRL 25184. The sequence continues at coordinate 60,721 of JABSSZ010000044.1, read as the reverse complement.
GCCCTTTTGGGCTGAATCTGGAGAACGTAATCGTCGTGACATGACCCCTGATTATGCATTTATCATTACCGTCTGTCACTCCAGAAGAGTCTAGTGTTTGATGAAAACGTTTCTCGTATTAAAAATCTATCTATATGCCACTAACGCTTAAAAGACTAAATGGTTGAGCGGGTACGTATGTCGACTCGCATCTAAGAAATTGTCTCGTATCTCATTGTGAAATCCTGCATGTAATCGACTGACAAAAGCCTCGAGGATTAGTCGTTGGAGATCCTTCGCAGGGTCATCCTTGCGGAACCAATGATGACGGATGAAGACTCCACCGCATGTCTTGTCTCCAATATAGGGAGCGCCATTCCCGTCCATGCATGGTATAGTTCCAATGTCCTGGGTCTGGTTATAGCTGTATCGTACGTAATTGGAGAAGGCTGCTTGCTCGTGTGCCCAGTCGTTGGCCCATCGCGCACAGCCCTTGTATTTCTTCTCGCTTGGACAATGCTCCCAGTCGTCGAAGAGCTCTTGTGTTCGGTTGCTCTGCTGGGCGATCATGAAGCCCGTGTTCTGCATGACCTTGCCCTTTTCGTCGCGGTTTCGTGGAGAATCGGGGTCGTTTGCTAGCGCAAGAAGCGTCTGGTCCGTGATGTTCCATAGCTTCATCAACCACTCGAATGGTACTTGGGGGTACATGAATTCTGCGTCGGCGTCGAGGAAAACAACGAAATCGTGGGTCTTGAGCGCCTCTCGGATCACTGGGACCTTAACCCATGTCTGATGTCGCTTAGGATAATTGGGGGCTCGCACAAATCTGTAGTCATAGCCATGAATCATCGCTAAAGTCTGTTAGCCAAGCTTCCTTCTCCCCGCAGCGAAACAAGATCATACCATAGAGATAATGGTTCATAATGCCTCCAGTTCGTCCCTTCATTTCCTTGTAATCCAGCGCCGAGTCGTTCATCACAGCGCCAGGTCCCTGGTCCAACCGAGTGTCAACATCCAAAATGAGGAGCTTTTTGCCCAATGGCGTCGCCCAGTTCTCGTTCTCCTTGGGCACCTCGTAAAAGTACCCCTCATCTGTAGAAAAGCTGGTCGCATTAATGTCGAGAAGAAAAGGCTTCCATAGATCATGCATTAAATTCGACGTGTGCGACGCGAGCTTCACTTGATGCGGGTTTGATCTTCGTGTTGTCCTGCAAGCGGATTATCTCGTTAGCGACATTTCGCTGGAATGCTGGGAGGCATTTTCGCCACTGGCGCGACGACGTACCGATACGACAAGAGGCTGGGAGGTTCGAAATAAAATCCCCAAGTGTGTGTTACCAGTCCAAAGATTACCAAAATGCCCATGGCCAGAAGGACGCCCTTCTGCCTGCTTGCGCGTGGCAGCAGCAGCTTGGCCACATGTGTGAGGTTTGAGGTCTTCATCTCGATGGCGAGATTGCTTTTCGTATGTGTCACCTCGCTTGGAAATAGACAAAGTCCATGAGGTAACAAGGCGCGGACAATTCCGTTTTGACTTTGGCGGGCGAAGGGAAAAAGAAGTTTAAGCCCTTGCTGAAGAACGCCTGATAATGTTTAAAAAAAAGACACGACAAGACACGAGAGGAGAGGAGAGGGGAAGAGAAAAATAAAAAAAAGGAGATCTAAGTTCAGCCCATCACGCTTTTTTAGTGCTTTTTTACGAGGGAGTCTAGAGTGAGTCAAATTTCATTTATTCGTATTTCTGTTGGTTCCAAATAGACGGGAAAACCGGCAACGCTTAGGCCTGAAGGAGCAGAGTCTCGAAGCTTTCACGCTACGATACAATCACAGATCCCTGTAGACGAGGCGGGGCCCGCGGAACTGTTTCGGTAGATCTATTGGATGCGTCGTACGGCGTTAGCGTGTGGCTGCTATGGCATTTCACGGACGCGTCACTAGTGGAAAGCTAAGCCTTTTCTCATCCCAATCCCCGGGGCATGATGTGATTCAAGCCTTTTCTCCCTCTTGCTAGGGCGCCGTCAGGGCCGTGGGGAGGAAGTCCAGGGGGTGCCACTCCGTAAATAACGCTCGGTATCACCCGTGTCCTATCGGAACCGCTGTCGAGGGCATGTGCACCGCTTTTATGGGAAGCTCGAAGCGTGTCACAGTTAGATCTGGTTCTGGCATCGACAGGATAAATTTGTTTAGTTTATCAGGGACCTGAACAACCCCTGTTCACTGCGGTTACGATATCTCGGCCCCGGCACTTGGATTGCTCTATCGGTCCTAGTCCCTTTATTCGTACAGCCTCCTCCTATTCAAGTGCACCCACTTTCTCGATTTTACGGTCCCTTCAATCACAGTCGTATCCTGCCCTCTGGCCGATGACACTGCCCTCACGGCTAAATAGCCAGTTTCATCTTCAGGGCACACATCCACGAGAGCTCAAGCCTCATATTCTTTGAACAACTTGCTTTCATTTCCGTCGGATTGAGATCCACCTGCCGGAAGCGGCACGTACGGATTGTCTCTGGTTAGAGTACTAGCGAAACCGAGAACGTCCGGGCCTGGGATCAGAATCTCGAGAACGAGGCCGTAAATGGCAAGAATTTGCAGCACCATTGTTGTGAATGGCAAAAAACCGACCCAGACGCGTTGCGCGCTGTAAACATCAATCGTGGTTATTCTTGCGCCGATGGTTGCCTTCATGAAAGAGTCTTTGTAGGTCTGACCCGTCTCTAGACCGTTCATGTTATGCGACGGGATCGTGCCGTATGAGACGTTGGTATGACCTCCAGGGTTCAATCCAGCGTCCCAACAAGTGTTGAAAGCGGTCGCCATCTCTGATGGCGACGGCTGGACGCCATCCTTATCACCCGAAGCTTGCGCCCAAGCATACAGAGCATAGCCCAACTCTTTGAGACGCAAATCGCTTCGCGTAATTGATGGCGGAAATAGAGAACACCCAGTCTGGTTCTCAGTGGTAAGTCGCCGTTGGTGTCCGACTTCACACGATGTCGCTGGGTATCCTGGTCCACAGTGAATGGTTGTTTCGACCTTGACCTCGTGAGTGGTACACTTTACGACGTAAAGCTGAGAGCCGCGCATTTGCTTGACGTATATGATCTGATAGGGCGAGTTGATGTCATCGTCTTCCCCATCTCAGTTGAACCAGGACTGCGGCAGAACGTTGAAGGCCGAGAAGCTGGGGTATTCGTAGAACAAGTCCAGAACGTTCGTTTGGTCCTCAGTCAACGTCCCTTGTAACGGATCGAAGCTGTCGACGAAATCGCAACCGACGTGGAAATATGAGGTTGGTATCGTAAAGTTGAACTTGGTAGGTTCGTCGGATCTGACGAGGCCTTGAATCTTGATACCCAGCAACGAAGCATAAGAGGCCTTGCCTGAGACCAAGTCCGATTTGTTCACATCATAGAGATCGTATGAGCCATCGTCAAGTCTATCCTGCGAGAACTGGGAAATTTTCGGCAATCCCCAAATCTCCCTCGGCGATGCTTTCTGCTTCGACGATGACAGTAAACTCGTAGCGTATGTTACGCCAACGCTATGTCGGTAGTCAATCCATCTTGAGTGGGACACTTGGTATGCAGGATCGGCGTAGTAGTCGGTTCCATTCGATATCAAGTCGAACTTTGCATCTTGTAGAAGTCTCGACGAACTCTGTCCACCTAAAGGCGAGATAAGCCAGGAAGTGAGGATTATAAAGCCAATAACGGAACTAACGGCATTTGTCCGCATTATGAAAATTCGCTCAATGGGGTTGGGCAAGTTCTGGCTGCCGATCAACTGTTCTAGAACAGGGAGGTTTACAGTTTACACCGCCGCGGCTATCAAGGCACCATCGGCCAAATACCCGGTAAAACCTTCCGACTAAGGCGGCAAATAATATGGGATACAACAATGGACTGAGTAACTTTAGTTGCAAGACAGTTTTGCCGTAGTCGGAATGAGGTTGGTTATCAAGACGGATCGCTGTGATAGCGAGAGCTTTTCCTCGTTAGTCTATCCCTTCAGATTGAGGGATACATATCCTACCAATGAAACAGAGCGTCGTAAATGTCAGGAGAACACTAAAAATCCATCCAAACACTGTTGGCGCGTCCCAGTGTTCCAAGGTCTTTGGGCCGCCATGCTAGTTATCTCGTATTCTTGTGTGCGGGATCATTTCTTCCATCTGCGAATCCGTGACGTCGTACATGGAGTGGTGGGCCAGAAACAGTGCAGTATCCATGTTCATGTTTTGGTCAAGTCAAGGACGGCCTGAATAATTAATTCTTAGCATGAGTTTCGCCAAACATCGATCAATCGACTATACCAATAATTCCGTACAAGTCCCAGAATGAGCAAAGTGGCAACAAGAAAACCAGCACAAACTCCTATAACAATCGCAGGCCCAATTTCATGCTTGCCTCGATCCCAGTTGATATTCGAGAAATCAGGTGCCTCAAAGGTACCATTCACCTCTACTCCAGGCCTCAAATCTGAAGCTGTACCATTCTGCACCCGATACGGCTCAAGAAACAATTTCCGCCACCCTTCTAGCGCTGGTAACTGCGTCGGGATTAACTGGCTTTGCGGACATCCTTTCGAGCACGGATCAACGCCACAGCATCCTAGAAAACGTGGTGTTGGCATCGCATTGATAAAAAGATGCATTATGAAGAGCGCCGCATTCAAGACCGATTTTGTACGCTGTTCGCCCCGGGCTGTAGCTCATCGGTCGTAGGTCTTTTTGCGGGTAGATTCTAGACCGGTCGGCGCATGGATCCGAGTCGCAGCATTCGACAAACTCTAAGTTAGTTGAAGGCTTGTTTCTTGTAGACGTAGAAGCTTCCACTCAAACATCTGATCATGTAGTAGTCCGTGATAGCGGTGTAATTCACTTCCATCTTGAACGTAATCGCAAGAAGCGCACCGAGTCACTGGAGTACGCAGAACTAGATAAGAAAGACACAAAGACCTGGTCATGGTGGAGCGCTATTATTAGATCATGCCGCTATGAGGGAAACGCCACAGAGGCAATCAATGCTGGAGTCTAGACTGTTCCCAGCCCCAGCCACCCCGGAGAAAGACGATGGAAACTGTCACTGATGTCCTGTTGTGTCACGTCCGCTTTGAAACGGATGTCGGCGTAACCCATATCTTAGACACCCAATGAACTTGGCCTCTCGTGATGTTTCGCTTGCGTCAGCATCCCCCGCCGCCATGGCTATTTAATGACTAGTAGAGCCAAAAGACTACTGACCAGGCAGCTTCTTCTGTCGCACGACCTCAGAGACATTCAAATGAGACGCGTCATCAGCTTTATCATATCGTCCCATGGATGAGCAATGAAAATCGTAATTGTCATCTTATTTCATATGGTGTGCTAGCTAGGACTTCAAGTTCTGCTCCACGATCGTCGTGGTCCTGGTTACTGAAGATAGATGGAAACAGTATTACCAATAACAAGTACTTATCTAGAAGGTTCAGCAAATTGGTGAGAGAAAGGCTGAACAGACCCAAAGTTTGGTGTGCCATCAGCATTCGCAGTCAACGGTTGCGTCATTGCATATCTTGTATCGTCACAAGCACCATTCTTGTTAGATGTAGCATGGAAAGTGATGAACGTCTGCTTTCCATCAGGACTTTGGAAGAAGCTGTTATGACCAGTTCCGTAGCTTCCATTGGCGCTCTTGAGAACACAGCCGTTGGACTTCTTCCACGCTGAGGCCTTGGCAGGATCAGTCTTTCCGTCCCACTCGAGCAGAGCGACACAGTAATCTGGGGTCCAGCAGTAGTTTGCTGAGTAGGAGATGTAGGTCTTGCCACCAAAGTATAAGGCGTTGGGACCTTCTTGGACAGGAGTTCCGCTCTTTTCCCAGCTTTGGTCGGGTTGAGAGATGATGCTCAGAGCACCGACCGATAGAAAGTCGGAGCCCAGTTTACGGATGCAAGTTGACTGATATTGCACACCAGTCATGCAAGAGTAGACGAAGTAGTTGCCGAATTGGTTGGTGCGAAGGATAGTGCCGTCGATGCCCCAGTCATCAGAGAGCTTAGCTCCATAGGACCAGCTATCCCAAGGAGTAGCACCGCCTACTTCTGTTAGCTTTGTAATTCAGAGGACAGGGAAGTCCTACCCTTGATAACGTGTGAGCGCTGGCCAGTAAGATCTGCAGCCTTTCCAGCAGTATAGTAGATGTACCACTTTCCGCCGAGATAGTGAAGTTCAGGAGCCCAGACGTTGGATGAGCGTGAAGGATCAGAGTCTGTGTAGATGACCTTTGGAGTAGCAGTCTTCAGACCCTCGATAGTGGTAGCTCGGGAGAGCTGGAGGTTTGTCCACTCTGTCGAGATGAGGTAGTAGTATCCTCCGGTGTAGGTAATCTGGGGATCACCACCACCTGGGTTTCTGATGGGGTTGGTATAAGCACGAGCGGAGCCAATAAGCCCGAGGGCCAAAGTAAAGATGTTATTCCAAGAAACCATGATTATAACCGAGGGAACTGGCCGTGCTGAATTCCCAAGATCAATAGGCTTCGATAGAACCTTTATATAAGAGTCGCATATAATGAGCTTTTTTCTAGAGTACGAGCTCATCCGCGTATAGCACCGGTGCTCCGTGAAAGCCTAGGGAACCTTCCCGTATGGTGCAAGTGCATTGAACAGACAAACAGCTGACTTCTCATTGCAGATGGCTCGCCGAGAATGACTGGGAAGTGGGATCTGGGGTCGCTGATCCATGACCGGGATGTCGATGCGGTCCAATCGTGTCACCGGAGGCCCGTCCCGCAATGCTTATTCTCCAGCAAAACCTCGGGAGTTTAAAGTCCGCTTTCGAAATGGGGGTGGAGATGTTGCAACGCGCCCCAATAGAAGTGAGGATGCCATTTAAGTCTATTTTATAGTTGCGGACTCCCCAGATCATTGGTGCGGAGGAGATGGAAGGAAGATTGTGATTTCAGTCATTGGCGGCAAAAATTCCTACTCCTCCGTGGCTACGCTACTGAGGCAGCTTGTGAAGTTATGTCAGTCACCAGCACGAAGCGAAGGCCATATTCCAAGACTAGTTGAATGGAAATAGTGACCGGAGGTAACGTCAAACACTTCTTTTATGTTTATGTACCTCACACATATGTTTTCATATCAATATCCTCATCCGTTCCATCCGAAATGCTTATCCAAGATCCTGATTTATTCCTCTTCCGAAAACGTTCCTTCCACGCCCTGAATCTATGCCACCAACAAGTCTTGATACTAGCTTGTAGTATAGCAACAGTCTGTTCTAACTCCTCACTGCGACCTTTGAGTCCTGCGATCTCGCCCTCTCGTTCGGTAAGTTGAACCTTGCAGTGACTTTCCATGGCCTCTTTCGCAGCACGTTCAGTTGCGAGTTTCTCTTCATTCGCGCTGGCTTTCTTTGCTGTATCCTCCAACATGACTGTGTATTTCTTGATATTCCTTTCAAGGTTTTGGATCTGATCATCAAAGTCCCGGTTCGTGTCCCCGATGATCGTGTGTTCATCCAGTTTCTTTTGCGCATCAATCAATCTCACTTTTAGAGATTTGCTCTCCATTTCGAGCCTGTTTCGAGCGAGCCGATCATTCATTATTTGCGTCTGAAGTTTGTCCAATTTCGTTCTCATGGCTGACAGTTTCCCTTCCGTAATCTTGTTGCGATCTTGGCTTTCTGTAAGTTCTTGCTCTAAATGAAGGATTTCATATTGCATAAAACTTTTAATATCTTCGATTTTTCGAAGCCTTTGTTCGAAATGCTTGATGTCGCGTCGCCACTTTTTGATGACTCCTTGGTACTGCTTCTGTATTCGATCATTTGCTTGTTTTGTGGCAATAAGATTTTCCTGCAAATTCGAAATACGCGAATGCAATTCCACTGATTGTTCGGCCTGTTCAAAACCTTCGATTTGCTTCGCCATCTTTACGGCTACTGCCTTGTCTACCACTGTTGTCCAGTGTCTAACGAAAGTTTGCGCCTGATCTGAATGATAAGTGCGACAAAGGCATAAATCTGCGAGCTCATGTAGAGTTTGTCTCGTGGTAAATTCGGGAGAGTCTTGCGACATCCGGTCGAGTAATGCACCAATCGCTGAAAGGCTTGGTTCTTTGATAGTAAGCGTACAGCGAGTCTGTCTTGTGGTGATGCCGATACATTTGCGATGCTCAGAAAGCTGCAATAAATCGGCTGGATCCCAAATGAATGAAGACATTGAGATTTGAAAGAAGTTAAGTAGTTCCTTTGGGTCTTTGTTATTGTAGTTATGGCGGGCATTCCAGGCCATAAGTCTCAACTTGGGATTGCTCACAAGGTGATTCTGACAATGAAGAGGAAGAAAAGCAGTGGGATAATTGGGGAACAATGGGTGCTTAGCAGTTTATTTGGTAGAAGCTGAAGTGTTGGTTTGCATGTAGTGATCCAGGGCCCTGATCCACACGAAACGTACCCCTTTCGTTACAAGTGTCAGACGCATCTGTTCGGAACTGTATGCAACAGATTTGAAAGATTGTGAAGAATTGAGTTAATAGACCGAGTTGCATCGTCTTTTTGAAACTGCGATTGTAGCAAAAATGTGAGGTTGTCGTCCAAGTGGACTGATTAGAAGTCCAACTGACTTCTAATTCCGGATGGTTCACTAAACATGGTCGGGAAAAGGGCCCTGGGGCTGACGATGCGTGACCGCATAAGATGCCAAACATAGGTTTTACTCCGCTACAGAAGATAAATGGTTATAAAATATAAAATATATACCCAGAACTGAAAGAAAGAAGCCTTTGATGATTCTTTGGTGGCTCCATGTCTCACAGGGAACAGCAAAACCATATGGGAATTCACTTAAATCTACAAAATAATCACACCCATACCCAGCACCAGCATTGGGTACCAATAATGGCAAATGTGCTTACTTGCCATAGTCTCCCCTGCGTTACTCACTGGTGCAGCACTTTCGGAGACCGCAGTCGCTGTGGAGGAAGTGCTTGCTGCTGGCATAGTGCTCACACCTGAGCCATCCGCGCTGGCAGTCTTGTGAGGAGTGACCGAGGCCGTTTCCTCCTCTGATGATTCTTTTCCGTCCAGAGATGAGGCATCTTCCTTTGATCCTGAGCCACTGCACTTCTCTTTGACAAGTTTGAGTTGCTTGTGCCAATAGTCACCTGCCGGGCTTTGCAGTGTTGGCCATGCATATGAAGTTGACCTCATATTAATCAGCTTGACGTAACAAGGGTGGCAGAGCTCCTCGAGGGGCATTTCCTCATCATCTTCGAGCTCGGGAAATTCATTCAACATTTCTGGCCAGAACGTCAGTTGCGCAGTCGTCGATGAGAGGGAGATTACCAACCGCCACAGTATCGACCTGTTTTCGGATCCTTTGCACATGTCTGGTTCCAGCCGCTCGATGTGTTATCACCACTGTATATAAAATAGTTCGGTTGATAAAAGTCGGACATGAAATCTTCCTGAGCACATTCCTTGCTGAGCTTTTGATACCACGATTGAAATGAGTCGGCGCATGGGTTGTTGCAGATGGTGTCGGCCATCTCCAAATCTTCGTTTGATTCGCCCCGAAATAAATCTGGGTCGGTGAATTCAGCAATGTATTTGTCGCATTCTACTTCAGTTGTTAGAACCTTCTTACACGCTTTCCCGACCGAGATGTCTTGATCATCCAAGTCTTTGGGCTCCATAAACCTTATTGCACTGGCACCCAGACAGAAGCCAAGGGCAACAGCAAATCTGTACGTGGCCATCGTGAACGAATGACAAAGGCAATGGACTGTCGACAGGAATGTGATAGATCCTGGTAATAATTTATCAAGGTAAGCCTTGAATATAAATAGGGTGGCCGACGTGGATCAATGGAATCGTGAGGTAACTTATTATTAATAGGTAATTCAAACATAACGGGCCTTTTTCATGTGCCAAGGTTGCCAAGGCGGCTCAGTTCGGGCTGCAAGGGACCGCATGTCAGTGATCAGAAATTGGCAACTAACATCCCTGTCGAGAATCCTTCATGGCCCTTTAGCAAGGGCAGGGACAGTGAAGTGTCTGTGTCGTGTTGTTCTACGTCCGAGGGCAATCAAGACTAGGCCATAAACACGTCATGTGCAGAAACGTCTATCATTCCGCTAACAGGCGCAGGAAAATCTTTCAGTCAATAACCAAGGCAAGTGAGCTCATTAATAAGGGACGTTTGCCAACAGAACCCTACTAGCCTGGTGGAGTTGTGGGACACGAAAATCACGCTTAACATACGGAGTAAACCAACAACCAACAACCAACACAGCGTAACATGGACCGCGGACAGAAGTCTCCTTTTATGAAAATTCAGTTCTCCCGTCTTCCCCAACATAACAGGCAACGATGCAGAAACCTGCAGGGTTCGGTGAACCTCGCATGTTTGCCGCATTCAAGGAGAGTCTCAGGTGAAGCAAACGACGGATCGCTTGACAATTGTTTGCTTGAAAACCCTCTAGCCCTGGACCCGAATTATTTTGGCCACGGCTTCCCCTTCAGGGAAGTGCTCAAAGGTACGACCTATCTTGGGACACTATAGTGGCCAAAGGTCGGAGTTAAAGGGTCAAGAACAATAGTAATTAGGTTGTATAGAGATAGCTACTGATGGATACGTTTCCATGCTCCTAACATCATATTTACATTGGTTTTCATAGACACAGATCAATCTCCCTAAAGAAAGAAGAGGTTCATCGAAAAAAGAAGCATCAGAGCCCGAAGCCCAAGCAGCTCTCCCGGTTCAGCTTTGGCAGCTACATTGGGCGTAGATGACACACTCGGTTCGGATGATGGGGTCTGCTCTGGGGTCCCAGTTGACAATACAGACTCTTTCTCGCTATTGGTCTTTTGACCTTCCAAAACCTCTGCCGTGGTCGGTGTCGCGGATAGTCCACTCTCGCTTGTAGCAGGCGTGGCAGTCTCTGTGGAGGTGGAGCTAGTGCACTTCTTGTGCACCAACTCAAGCTGCTCTTCGTGCCATTTGATGTTGAGGGCGTACGGCGAGGGCTTATACATTTCGAGACGCTTCACATAACAAGGGTGACAAAGCTCATCATGCGGGAGCTCCTCGTCTTCCCCAACATCAGTGAAATCTGCGATGATGTCTTGAATACAGTCAGCATTACGCACATACTCAAGTCTGTCAACTAACCAACCATTGCAGTATCGTCCTGTCTTGGTGTCTTTCAAACAAGTCGCATTCCAGCCTGTCCAGATACGAAGGCCGAATCGGGCTTTGTCTTCATCGCAGTCGTCGGAAACATTGGTGATCCAGTCCTGGAGGGATTGAGTGCACGTTTTGGTGCATACTGCATCTGTCAAGGATTCACTCTCGAGCTGGCCGTACCAACCTCCGTTGAGAAAGCTGATGGTTTCATTGTTGCAATTGATATCCGCAGACATGGCCTTATCGCAAGCTTTTGACACATCTTTGTCAGTTCCAGCGTCATAGAGACTGAAAGCATTGATGCACAAGGGTACGCCCAGAGCAACGAAAAGTTTAGAGGCAATCATAGTGAGCTTTGCTAGCTATTCAAAAGCGAAAAGATCTTGTGCCGAAAAGAGCGACGTGGTTTAGTAAAAGAAAGAGGGAAAAGAATTTGTGGTTTCTCAGCATAAAATCTCGTGTCTGAGCGGTGGAAAGCCATTCCTTAAATGAAAATCGTGAATTAATGGTCCGAGGTCTTTTGTATGCATTGTGGATATGCCAAGTCGTTTGCAGGCAAAATGCAGGGGCTACATCCTGGTCTAGTGACCGTCTTGATGTTACATGCTGTTGGTTGTTGGTTGTTGGTTGCAAAAACCACGTAAACTTTAATTGCATTCCGAGTTAAGCTTAGATGCAGGTCTAATGAGCTTGTGAAGGAGCAAACGTGAAATGCTCTTGTCATCGCATGATCACCCATTCTCCCGTACTCGGATCATATGAAAGATCGTACACCGCCTCTGCGCCATCTTCCTCAGGGACACTGTAATCAATAACGACATTGGGTTCATTATAATGTCCCATGAACTCAAGTGCAAACTTGACTTCGGCTCCAGTACTGAGACCTTCTCGGAAGACAAATGAAAATGGCTCAGACCTTACTATACGTCTGCTGTCCTCAAGCTTGACAGACTGGAGATATGTGACTGGTGTACCGTCATTGTCGACGCCAGTCAATACAACAACCTGACGATCGTGTGCATCCCTCCCGATCTTGATCACAAGTCGACGCTTCAAGATGAAACTTGGGATGGTGTATCCAAGCCCACTCATCACTCTTGTCATCAAAACATCGGACTCGGCCCAAACATGCATATCGGCAAGGCCTTCCATGAAAGTCTCTTGTAGGTTGCAGATGATGAGCTTGCTCTTGCGACTCTTTCCGCATGTTTCAGGAATACCACTAGCTGGAGGTACACTAAGGGATGATCCCAGTGCAAGGCAGAGATCAGCTTTCTTCGCATGGCTTCTAGCCAGTTTGAGTGGTTCTTCAGGTAAGAACTCTCCAAAGTTGATGATGGTGTCGAGAAGATTTCCTCCGCATGCAGTGCATTTGCGGCCAGTTCGATGATCATGCACTGACTTGTCATAACTGGCGACAGCACGGAAGTCTTTGGCGTTTCAGCATGAGAATTTCTCCCCTGACTATAGTGTTCTTACCGCGTATGTACTCTTTGCCACAGTCTTTGCAGCATTCCCGGTTGCTGTTACCGTGAAGTTCCGAAATGCGATCCTAGGATGGTCAGTCACATCGACCAACAGTGTGTAGGCAAGCTCTTACTCGTAAAATTCCGCTCCTTCGATGCAAGCCATCGCAGTTCTGGCTGACAAGATACTTCAGAACTCCTTGATTCTGGAGCTCTACCAAAGCCATGTGCGTCGGTGTCGGGATGGCCTGGAGTGTGCTCGTAGCCTTGCCAGTGCGAGCTCTCCCTTGAGCTCTCAGCGTCCATGCACCTTCTGGTCCACGGAAGTCGGGAATGCCTATACATATCAGCGGCTGAGCTACCCCGAAAAGCTTCGTTGTTGGACTTGCCGGCTGAAGTCGAGACGCCTGCACCCGTGAAAACGATAAAGTGCTTGCTCTTCTTGATAAGCGCCACGACCTCATCCGCCTGCTTGTCAATAACGTCAAGAGGATCGCGGCGCTCAGGTGGCGCGACCTTTGGTGCGGAAGAAGCCATTTTCGCAAACTCGAATCAGTACTCGCGATGGGAGTCAAATATCGGTCAGAGAATGTAGTGCTTATTTATCTAGCCCGAGGTTACATGTATCTGCTGACATTCACCGTGTTCACGCTAGGCAACAGCCCCGCTATAGGAATTGTGAGCCCCTTGACGTTTCATTGAGCTATCTCCATGGGCAATCAATAGTTTCGAGTCCAGTTACATTGCTCTCTAATCTAGAGTCGGTCTCAAATTTCCAGGTTCATATGGTCCTCTTCATCTTGGCATGAAACTGGGGAACCTCTACTCCAATTATCTCGCCTTCCCGACCCAGGGTGAAAACAAAGATGATCTCTACGTCAGCACCAATTTCTTGCCAAGTAATACATGTCGGAGTGCCCATGTCAATAGGAGCACTCTTATCCTGGAAAACAGCAATAAACTGGTGTCGGCTTCCATCTTGGATATTCGTTGGGTAAATTCTGAAGTCCAGATCATCAGCCTGAATGCTAAGCTTCCGGGCTGTCTGCTTTTTGATGTTCACCCCACCAATCACGAGCTTCTGAACTTCAAGACCCCGGCCATTATCAGTGGTATTGAAAGCAGCCTCAACGGCTTTGCCCGAATATGATCCAGCATAGCGCCCTTCCAGTTCTTTGGCGGCAATGACTTGCAGATAGCCAAGAACTTCACTAACGATATCAGCGTGCACATTAAGGTCAAGCTTTCGGTCTTCGACACTGTTGTCATGGGCCAGAATAGCAAAGCCAGCGTTGAAGTCGGTAGTGAGTCCAAAGTAACTCGCATATTTGCCGATAGTCCCGCTCTTCGTCAATGCATCCAGGATGGGTGAGATGTCGTTGCCCCCACGGTAAACCTCCCAGGGTCGACCTACGCCGTTGCGAAGATTGGAAGTATCGACATTGGGGTGAAGCCAGCGACGGGTGAGAGCAGGCGAAAGGAGGTCTGAGGCGAGAATGGAGTGGCCGGCACGCGCAAGGTCTTTAGCGGAGCTGACGAATGATAAGGCACTAAGTGGTTGTTAGCCATGGTCTTGTCCTTGTCGGTGATCAACATACCCTGGTTCCCCAATCGCTGAAGCGTTGAGGCTCTTCATGGCAAAGATATCCTCAACGGCATGACTCAAAACTCCACTATCCTTCATGTTCAGAGGCTGCAGAATGGTCTTGTCGAGAATCGAAGACCAATTACCGCCATCACTTCGTTGCATAGCAAAAACCAACAGCTGGAAGGCCGCGTAAGAGACAACTGGAGTTGTGTCCGGGAGGAAGTATGGCGCCTTCTTCACAAAGGCCTTTTGGAAAGCTGAGATTCAAGTCAGTATTATAGACTTGCAGTGTTGTATTGCAGGATGCTGCTTACCCTTCCAGTCACAAGCCTTGCCAACAACGCATGCTCCGGCTACATCACCGGTTAGTTCAAGTACTGCATGACTTCAAATGATAACATACACTCTCGACTGAGGCCTGATATCTGGCCTGCCAAAGCACCAATAGTAATTTCCTCCCAATTCACCGTCAGCGGGCCTTTGACTCCAGCCAGTTTAGGCAGATACTTGGTGATAGGCGTCTCCCATTGCTCGCCCATCTTGACAAGCCAAGCATAAACAGTGATTACCATGCTCACATCACCAACTGGAAATTTGGTGTCCGAAGTGAGGTTCACGTTCGAGGCTTGATCTTCAGGGGACGTATAGTGATACTCGAAGAAGACGGGATCATCTCGAAGGGATTCGGCACCACCGAAGATGACCACGGAGAAGGACGTAGTGTTGGGCGTGATAGGCCCATATTTATCACTACCGCTGTTCTTGATGAGGTCGTCAAAGGTCTTGGTGAACTGGGTGGTAAGCTTCTTTGAAGACTCAGAGAATTTATCGATGGTGGGCGGAGGATAGTATGCACCGATGGGAGCGCAGGCCTGGAAGGGAATATCGTTATTGATGAAGTCATCTTTAGCAAAAGTCCCGCTGGCTAAAGAGCTCAAAATAAAGATCAAGGTAAGCAGACGCATTCTTGATCTTTAAAAGTGTTCGGTAAGATGTTATGGTAGGGGTGAACCAGGAAAGCGCTGATGATAGTGAAGGATAGAAAAGATGTTGAGCGACCCTTCTTATACACGGCCTTCGAAGCATCCTATGCTAAACTAATAACTACATTACGACACTTTTAGAGAGGCTTAGATGAGATACTAAATGAAGATCAATCCTTTGACTGAGATTTTGACTCCATTCCCTTGTTTTGTGGTATCGAGCAGGGGATTCTCACCTCTGGAGGCTCCACACTGTCCCTTAGTCCGAGTTACTCCGTATGCCGCCAGATTACTACAACCGTTGGTCCGCATCTTACTCCGTACGGCACATCAGTAAGCAGGACCAAGCACCGAAAACCGCGTAATCAAAATATGTATATTAAAAAGGAAAGATCTAAGTTCCATAGCCCAAGTTGATAGGAAACTCAACAGGATCTGCAAAGAGAAAAGTGCCAATGTCAAGGTCTGGGTTTTGATACCAATCCGAGCTCATTGGCCAAGGGCCGGCTATGAACGGCATTGATGCGCCAACTGACATACCACTGGCATCAGTACCGACGCTAAGTAACGGCTGATCGGTGACAGATGGACTTATAGATACCGATGAGTCTGGCGTTTGATGCTCCGCCTGCGACAGGTACCAATTTTCAAGCCGACGTATTCGCTTCGCCAGAGCATAGAATGGGTGATCTAACGGTGCATCCTGACCTGGCGTTGCCTCGAACCGCAAAACCAGTTGACGAAGAGTATGTCGCATATCTAAGAACCGACGAAGATGCTGCATAGATCCAGATATGCTTCCTCTCGCAGCGACAAGGTCAAGGCGAACGGCAAGGTTTAGACCGCAGTTCATCATGATCCAGCCCATGTTTGACATGTACATCTCTTCACCCTGCGGCATGACCAGGATCACGCTAATGAGAGAGCGTGCGGCTGACATGCTTGCCGAGAGCCAGTCCATAAGTGAGCTTTCGTGTTCGAACTGGTTGTTAAACTTGTCGAGGCCGAACGACGTACCTCTCGGCGATGATTGGCTGAGTAAAAGCTCTAGAATATGGATCTGGAGAAGCAAAGGTGCTGTACACCATCAGCAAGAGAATTGGTATGATATAGGGCTTGGCTTACGGCTTTCGCTCAAGGGAAAAGGAAGCGTTTCCTTGATCTCAGAGCACTTTTGCGAAATCTCCTGACATCCAGAAAAGAATTGCAGACCATTGTTAGTAGACACGGTGTTGTTGACAAGATCTTCAACTCCTTCGATGAGCGTTTGCACTGTAATCATGTATGGGAGATATTTATCCGTCGGGTACTCGTTCCAGGATGCAAGGTGCTCGCAGCAAGCAGTGATATATGGCGTGTAGAAGAATTGGCGTGTTTTCTGAAGAATAATAGACGAACTTTGCTTCTTTAGCCCAGGTCTCAATAAAGTCGCTAGCTGGCTTACCTCGAAGATAAGTAATACGTCCCTGCCAGGGCCCTCATCTCATCAGGACCCCAATCGGGCTTGTTCTTATCCTTGCCGCCTTCAGCGCTCCACAACTTTGGTCTTCGAGGTTTATCAAGTCGCAGATCACTGATTATACTAGTAGCAAGGTGGAGGTGCTGTATATATCGCTTTGGTTTGGCTTGATAGTGTGCCCTGTAAAACTTTTAGCTGACAGATATATAGCAAGTGCTGAGACTTACCATGCAAGATTGATGAGGAGTCCTTGCAGCAGATCAAGCTGGCAGAAATCACCTTCGACCATCTTTGCAGCAACGATCTGCTTGAATAATTGTCCTAGTGCTTTTTGGGTGGCGACATCCGCGTGTGAAGCTGCGGCTAGTGCAGCCAGACAAGCATACGGGCGCTCTGCGTTCAACTGCTCAACCGATACATCATTTCGAAAGAGTGCAAAAGGAAAGTATGGGATCATTCGGGTCCTGTAGCAGTCGAGCAAGTCTCTAGCAGCTTCGAGGCTTATGATTCCTCGTTCAAAGGGGTCAAATGATGCATTCTGGTTGAAGATGTCCTGCACTCTGCTGCTTGAAGATGCTTTTTCATAGCGACTTGTTGGCGACTTGGACGATTGCTCAGATTTCGATCTGACATCCAATCTTTCCCTATAGATTCAAGTTATAAATCTTGTTCTTCTCTTGAGCTTAATGAGTTCTACCTTTGACGATTCACATTCTGGCGGCGCCTAGCTTGGTTGAAGATACACGTCTTGCCAAGCCTCAAGCATCGATCGCAGGAATCAGAATCCTGAGTTTTCGAACATCGAATCTTTAATGAAAAACATGTCTGACACGTCTTCAACAACGGCAGTGGTGATTCTCGGTTGTTTGATGAACTCATCATCGTTTCACGTTGCTTTTGCGAGCATGATGGTAGAATTCCCCACCAATGACCCAAGATGAAGAATGGGAGGTCACGTGAGACACGGAACTCCGTACGTGCAGGATGAGGCTGTGTATAGCCGCGTAATCTGCGCAGCGAGGCATCGTCATGGAAGATAATAACGGCATGATTATACTCATATTTTATGCTATATTAATATCTGTGTACAATGTCGACGATGCATTGGGGAGCTGCGAAACATTTTGGTAGCCAAGCTGCAGGGTAAGTCCTTGCTCCGCCTCAAAATGACAACGCGTCGAGGTACAAAACTCGGATAGATCCGGTTTCGTGGATCATTTGATTAAAGCTTCTATTCAATGACGGTCTAGTTATTTGACAGTAAGGGAGCAAACTCACGTGCCATCGCGTTGAACGTGATCACGGGCTGACGCCAAACTCCGGTTCCGAGTTGAAAGCTTCGCGTGAATTGCTCCGCGAGTTGGCGTTGGACGGCGATCCCCCAACTCAGGACCCCCAACACCGCAAAGAACCAGCAAACCGCTCTAACCCCTCCAAGAGATAGCAGAAATTCCAGGACTTTAGTGCCAGTAGACAAAAATTCTTAAATGCATTTAGGTTAAGCTTAGCAGGTTACTTACTCAATTATTTAGGCCACCTGATGCAAGCTTCACAAGCTTCCTGACATCCGAAGGTCCGTCTAACCATATTCTCATTATAGGTTACATCACGCAACACACGAACACGCTCATCAATTATTTTTCCGTCCGTTCAACAGCAAATGTCAGGCCAATCGACGCGGGGAACCTTGTCTCACAGCCCGTTAGGAAATTACAGGACTCGCTAAACCTCATTTCGGCTGCGATCTGCAACTCTAGCCTACCGTTCACGCAATGCCCAGCAATGTTCAGGTCATTCATGCATTTTGCGATCATCCGAAGTCATGATCCCTTTCGGGTGCATCTCCACCGAGCGCCGAGGTGCAGCGGAGGAAAGTCGTGATATGGCTGCTGCCACTGAACAGGGTATATCTCCCGAAATTACACACATATTCTCATTGTGGTTCTCTATGGCGTCAAGACAGAGGAATATTGTACATAAGAACAGATGCGATTTCTGTCTCAATCACGCAACTTTCTCAAAAGTAACTACTTCTTTTTTTATAATTAATATTTGGTAGTCGTTGCATCATGCTGCGACAAGCCGTCCACTCATTTTTACTTGCTGCATTTGCAGGCCAAGCCATGGCTGCTCCTAGCAACTCTTCGTCGTCCTCAGCCAAAGTCCACTGGCTCGGTGAAAAGCCAGGCTTTACTCAAGGAACTACTTTTGGTCTCCCCTGGCCTCAATCAAAATACTTCCCAAAGGACACCAAATTCACTGCTTCTGGTGCATCCGGCCAAGATGTCGATCTTCAATCGTGGGTCACTGGATACTGGGCTGATGGCTCAGTAAAGTGGACTGGCCACGCGATTGGAGCTTCAGAGGAGGTTCTTGACGAGTATGTCGTCAAAGCAGTTCCTTCATCAGAGGGCATCAACTCCACGGCTTCTGCTGGTATCACTGTTACCAAGAGCTCCAGCAAGATCAAGGTCGATACTGGCAAAGTCACGGCTGTCTTCCCCAAGACGGGCTCTGTGATCGTCAAGGAAATTGAGACCAACGGAAAGCGCATCGCCCAGAATGGAAGACTCGTTCTTCAGTCTCAGAACGATGTTTCTCACCCAGGCGATGACAAGATCAAGTCGTTCAAGACTCTACGCTTCCAGAGCAGCATTGATAACGTCACTGTCAGCGATCAGAACTCAGCACGAACTCTGGTCACCGTTCGAGGAAAGCATTCAGCGAGCGACAAGTCTGGCCATAAATCTTGGCTGCCCTTTGTCCTCCGCTTTTACTTCTACTCTGGCTCTGAGTCAATCAAGATCATTCACAGCTTAGTTTTTGATGGAGATGCTGAGAAGGACTTCATCTCTGCCGTTGGTATCCGCTTTGACGTCCCTCTTGAGGGTGAGGAGCTGTATAACCGTCACATCCGAATTGCCGGTGTTGATGGCGGCCTCCTCAGTGAAGCTGTTCAGGGTATTACTGGTCTCCGCAGAGACCCTGGTGCCAACGTTCGAGCTGATCAGTTTGATGGCAAGGAGCTACCCGACATCTCGACCTGGGATGTTCGCGTCTCTAGCCGTCTTCACTGGATTCCTCCTTGGAACGACTACAGCTTGAGCCAGCTTTCAGCCGACGGCTTCACTCTTAAGAAGCGAACCAAGGCTGGTCAAAGCTGGGTCTCCATCCCTGGAGGTACTCGTGCCGAAGGCCTTGCATATCTTGGCGGCGCCACTGTTGGA
Source organism: Fusarium sp. NRRL 25184 (assembly GCA_013755755.1). Taxonomy (NCBI): domain Eukaryota; kingdom Fungi; phylum Ascomycota; class Sordariomycetes; order Hypocreales; family Nectriaceae; genus Fusarium; species Fusarium sp. NRRL 25184. The sequence goes on along the minus strand of JABSSZ010000044.1, from coordinate 40,842 downwards.
GGTCTGGCGGTTGGTCTTCGCGACTTCTGGAAGCGATTCCCCACTGGCTTTGACATTTCTTCCGCTGCGTCCGACACTGGAAGCATTACCCTCTGGCTATACAGTCCATCCGCTGAACCTCTTGACCTCCGTCCCTACCATGATGGCCTCGGACAGAAGAATTACACCGATCAGCTCGATGCTCTTGAGATCACCTACGAGGACTGGGAGCCTGGTTTTGACACGCCTTATGGTATCGCACGAACCAGCGAGCTGTATCTGATTGCTTTTGACAAGACTCCTTCACAGGAGACGCTGGCCAACCACGTCACACAGATCAACAACCCTCCTGTCCTCGTCCCCGAAAGCGAGTACATCCAGCAGACCAAGGCTATCGGTACATACTGGGCTCCCGCCGACACTTCAACCGCCGCCTCCAAGAAGCTCGAGGACAACATCAACTTCCTTGCCAAGTTCTACCAGTCCGAGGTTGAGCACCGTCGTTGGTATGGCTTCCTTGACTACGGTGACTTCATGCACACTTACGATCCCGACCGTCATGAGTGGCGATACGACATTGGTGGTTACGCATGGGACAACTCTGAGCTCTCGCCCGACCTTTTCTTCTGGCAGTACTTCCTGCGCACGGGTCGCGAAGACATTTACCGATTTGCCGAGGCTCTCACGCGTCATACTGGCGAAGTCGATGTTTACCATCTCGGTAACTGGAAGGGTCTCGGAACGCGACACGGCGTGCAACACTTCAGCGACAGTGCCAAGCAAGCCCGTATCTCACAACCCCAGTACAGGAAGTACTTTTACTACCTGTCTGGTGGTGATGAGCGCATCGGTGAGCTATTCGAAGAGCTCCTTGACACCGACAAGACATACGGTGTTCTGGACCCTCAACGAAAGGTCCGCAAGGATGGTTGGGTTCCTACGCCAAATGCGAACGTTGCTTTCAGCTTGGGCACAGATTGGGGTGCGCTTGCTGGTGGATGGCTCATTGACTGGGAGCGCCGGGGTCCTCGATGGGAGGAGTCCAAGGCGAAGCTTACCAGCACCGTGAAGAGCATCGCCAAGCTCAAGAACGGGTTCGTCACTGGAAATGGTCTCTACAACCTCCAGAACTGGACCCTTGGCCCACCGCCCTCCGATCCTGACAACAAGGGCCACGTTGAAGTCTCGCATCTGAATGCCGTCTTTGGTCTTCCCGAAGTTGTGTCTGAACTGATTCTGTACTTCGGTGATGATCTACCGGAGGGCTTTAAGCAAGCCTGGCTCGACTACTGTTACTACTTCGAGGCCACTGCTGCTGAGCAGAAGGCTCGCTATGGCGTTGACTTCGGAAAGTTGAACCTGTACCAGGGCCACTCGCGTCTCACAGCATATGCTGCAAACCAACAGAAGAACACGACCATGGCCAATCTCGCTTGGACAAAGTTCTTTGAGAGTGACGGGTTCAAGGTACCAACCGCCACCTTCACTACAAATGAGATTCCGGAGTATGAGGGACTGATTCCTGGAGAAGAAGCACCTTGGATCTCTACCAATGATGTTGCGCAGTATGGATTGGCTGTGATTCAGAACCTCGCTCTTGCTAGGGATGCTCTCGAGGACTATAAGCCAAAGGCCTAAGGGTTGCACTTTGACGACTATGATTTTCTGTACATACTCTCTTTTTAACTCCCAACAGGGATTCCCTTATATCTATTCTTTAATTCGTAGCCTCTTCAATGAGCCGAAATGTTAAACCAGGAACTGCTTCCACCGTGTACCCGACAGCTTTGTGAATTGTACATCGCACAACTTCATAGGCATCCGTTTGGTACGCCCGCAGAGCATCCTCCTGTTCCTTTGTTTCGACTTGTAATGCCAAGCAAACCACGGACCTTTTACCTTCACCTTCAAGACTGTCGACCAGAGCCCAGTCTCTTCCCAAGTCCTTCAAGATTCCTCCCATGATCACAGCCTTTGCGCATCGAGTATTACCGCCCAGTAGCTCGTTGAATACAGCACCGTCGCCTAGGTCTCCGTAAACTAAGTACCAAACAGGGTACTCATTTTGCGCGGGGCGTAGCTCATCATACAAGTGATCTAGGCGGTGATGAGGTAGCGTTGATTCGATGCCCAATGTTGGATGCAGTGAGTGAGGTGAAAGACTCTGTCTTGCTGGGTTGTTTGGAATGAATGTTGGAACAAAGGTAGTGAGGCTCGGCTTTGCCCTAAGGTAAGCTTCGATGGTGGCCTTATGGATAGCATTGATCTTGAAAAAAGAGCCAACCTTTCCGGATGAGTCGGTAACAGAAATAGCACCTCCATCGGGCAATGAGATACCAGCTGCTTGTGTAACAGTCTCAGTGTTGTCAAATGGTCCTTCAAGCCTTATCAAGAACGTTGAAGCTTCGAGCTTACGTCTGCGTCTCTCCGCAATTGCGGCCATGACATTTGAAACTGCAAGTTCGCATCTTTGCCTCTCCGCAAGCTCTAGTTCTGAGGCTGTCTTTAACACCACCATCTTGCAAGAGTATTAGAATGCCTCGTGACTGATCTATTCTTTCAACAGATCTTGTATAATGCTCGAATGGCCGTCCAAGATTGTGATCATGAGTTCCCTGCTGTGATAGATATGGATGGTTTCAGCAGGAGTTGAACGGGGGTAAAGTGACTTGGTCAGTTGTCCAGCGGCACAGCATTTTTTTTATATGTTCAAAATTGTATCACAAATAAAGGTTTAGCTCTAGGTCACGCCGATGGCGAGATGACTCTCAACATTATCTTTCCAAGAAGCTTGATTATATAAACTTTAACTCTATCACGACCCTAACCAGTGAGACCACCGTGACATTTTTAAGTTAACTACCCCTCTACAATATGACTCTTAGCAACTAACGAAAAGGATATTCTTCACAAAACCCCATCCACATGTCAGACGCTTTCATGTAGCGTTTATAGTCGTCTCTGACAGTTGAGTGACCGGCGGCTGGCGTGTTGAGTTTGAACTCTGGGTATTCGTTTGCGTTGGGCAGGTGCTTTACGTTATTGAGCTGTGGTGCCTGTCGTGGGAATATTCCTTTGGCGACGTGGTGCTTCTCTTTTCCTTCAAAGTATGGCCTCCTCCCACTTGAACTCGCACCTCGATAGCTGGAGTTCTGAAGAAGCATAATTAGGCACGTCAGGTTTCGTAATCTGAGGCATTCCTTCTTTTATCCCAACCCCTGTAGTAACAGAGCTCCTTCTCCAAATCCTCTGTAAGTCATGTTAGCACCCCAATACACTTCAAACACACAGGGAAACATACCGGCTTTTTTCCGTTCACTTTCTTCGTTCAGCTTGCGCTTCACGTCGTTTAGAACCCAGAGCGTCTCTCTCGATGCCCCATACATAGCCTCCAACTGTTCCAGGACATCGCTGTCCCGGTATCCCAATCCCTTGAGTCTGATCTTGATGGCAAGGAGATCGCCTTCTAACTCCTTGATATCTCTATGTAAGCGTGGAGCGTCTTGATCCTTACGAAGTTGTGGGTCGCCACGGTAGTGCTTTGGCATCACTGGAACGTGGCGAAAGGGACATGTGTTGTGGACTGGTGTGTGATTTGATTGGAATCCTGTTCCGTGAGACTTGGGGCCTTTGGTGAGAAGGCTGCGCCTTAAGTGTTGAAAGACAGTCATCATCGTGAAGTGGAGGAGGCGGGTGAAGCGGAAAATTGATTTGGTGAGAGTTGTCGAGGTGAAAGTCGGGATAAACGGAAGATATTTATGCTCACAAAAATGTGTTACTGAATCATACTTTGAGGGTTTAATATATGCTTTCGTGATGCTATGGTAACACAAAACCTTTCCGGCTGCGACGATAAGTGCCAAAAGGGACTCTCGGCAGGGAAGGATAAGGGCTCGGAAGTTAATATGAGGACGGACAAATAGTAGGTGATCATGACTTCGCAATGTGACCTGAGTTAGTTTATTGTAAAGTCTAAGAACACAAACAGTATTAAATCTCAAATGATGCATGATCAGGCTTATGCACCGAGCCTCGCTGACGAATGAGGCTATGACATTATATTAGACGTAGACCAAATTTGCAACTTTTTAAGAATACCTATTTAAAGTCTCACATGATAATGGAACATTCTAGTACAAGTCTAAAATGCTTCTTCTGAATTTATGACTATAATACGAAGCTATGTACATTTTCGTCTAAGCCTTCATAATCTCAGAAAGTCTAACAACACTAGCACTAACAGTGTTATTTCCACCAGCAGGAGGAAGAATACCCGCACCCATAATCATAAGCAGATCGGGGTCCTTCTTAAAAGTCAAAAGAGCACGGGTATACGCTGTAGGCTGAGGAACACTCCACTTCTTCCAAGCAGACGCATCACCCAAAGCCTGGTTGGTGAAGATCTCAGACATGGTGCCGCAGCTAACAACAATGGTACCGTTCTTTCCACCATAAGGAGTCCACACAACGTAAGGAGAACCAGCGGGTCGAGTACCATCGGTAGAGATGATCTGCTGGCCGGGCTTGTTGAGGAACTTCTGGGGATCCTTGGAGAGGCGGTAGAAGACGGGGAACCAGTAGGTGCTGCCAGCAGGAGGATTGGGGCCACCACCGTACTCGTATGTGTAGATGTACTCGTTGTTGGGCAGCTTAGCCACTGTAGGCATACCAGGGCGAGCGTAGTAGTCATCGTACTTGGTGTCCTCAACAACCTTGCTCCATTTCTTGAGATCAGTGGTGGTCTGGTGAACAAGCTTTTGGGAGTGAGTAGCGTTGTCGCGCTGATCAGAATAGTACAGAATGAGCTTCTCTTTATATGTCCTGAAAGTCGTTAACAACAATTCCATCGCATTATCACTTCACTTACATTAGGAAAGGTTCCCAAACTGGAGTAAGCCCATGGTTTGGAAGGGCCTCTCCTCCCAATGCCACATGGCTGACGAACTCCCAAGTAACTCCCTTATCAAGACTAGCATAGACCTCGATAAGAGTCTTACTCAGATCGGTAGGAATACTGCTGCCCGAGATGAGAACAGTGCCCTTGGGGTACTTTCCAAATCGACGAGGAAGCTCATAGAGCTGAGGCTGATATCGCAGACCCCAGTTATTCTGTGTGTCCTTTACTTTGGAGATCTCTTGCCATGTTTTTCCACCATCCTTGCTCTTCACAATGGGGAACCAAACGTGAGGAGGCTCGGGAGAATAGTTCTCCCAAGTAGCCAGAAGGGTACCATCTGAGAGCTCAAGAGGACGAGCATAGAGGACTTGAGGGTCGTTGTAGTTGGAGGGAGGATCAAAGATGTCAACGTTGCTAAAGGTCTTGTCCTTCTGAGCAGGCTTGGCCGCCACGAGGGGCAGCAAGAACGAAACAATGGCAGCGAAACGCATCTTGAGACCTGTTTCTGTTGTCGATGGCAGGTTGCTGAGTCCAAAGATGCGGCCAAGACTGGAGTCTTATATAGTCACCTTGCGCTTAAACCGTCCCATAGCGATGACATCTCGGTCGAGGTAGTGTCATTTTACGTAGTGTCATTGTCTCTATTCCGCTGCGGAGAAATTGAGCCCCATCGTCTGGGGTGTTAGTGATAAATCTGGGGAATATGGGTAAATGATTGGCGCGCAAAGTGAGATATCCATGCTTAAGTCGATGCGCGCCAATCGGCAACGCACAACAGTTCGGCAGTCCAGCAAGGGTGAACATTTGGCTCGTGAATGAATGCGGGGGTAATGTTTTGATAGGAGCAATAAATTCTATGATTCGGTAAGTTAGCCACCGAGATCAGCAGATTGATCAACGCTGTGGGTTAATGCAGCTGCTTGTTTTGGGTATTCGTCGGCGAATGATGGGGGTTATACCCTGGTCAAGGTTTGGTAGCCTCGGATCAACAATGCGAATGAAGCTTAGGCATTGAGGCTCAGAACAGCACGAGACTTCACTTCAAGGACAAGGGTGACATACAGCAGTGTAGCATTATTCTTAAGTTTAACCATACAATTGGGTGTTCGAGATCAACAGACCCGGACAAAGGGCGGCTTGAAGAGATCCCGGACTTCAATAGCAATAGCCGTACTAAGCCGCAGTACTTGCTCGACTTGAGAGAACTCTTTTATCAAAGTTTTGTAAATCTTAGGAAACAAAAATTTAAATAGGGAATTGGAGGTATCATTGGTGAAAACAAACACGGTGCCGGCCCAGTTGATGCCCGTTTGCTCCTACATCTACACCCTAAAATTAGGAAATACTCCGCCAAGAGTAAAGAAGGAGATTCTATCGAAGGTAACAATGAGTAAAACATCATCAATTTGAAGCCTTCTTGCGAGGTAAGCAGAGAGGATAGGACCGTGAGATTGAGTCGCTCGCGCCCATAAAGAGTGACCAAGGCAGCGCAATGGCCGCGAAGCGGTTGCGGGTGACAGCCAGACCACTCCCAAAGTCATCCTACGCCAACCGCTTATCTCTCTGAGGCTACGAGAGCGTCTTGGAGCGTGTGGGAGCACCAAGTCTTGGTCACACAAAAACTGAGTACTCGGAAGGTCCGGAAATTTTACCCTGAATGCACCGTGTTGGTGTCATCCATGATCGTGATTTTAAGTCAGCTTACAACCCCTCCGGCAGGTGGAAGGGATAATAAAATCACAACACCCAATTTCCAAGTTGCTGATAAACCAAAAATATCAACCTGGGAGTAAAGACCTCCGTTGTGAAAGAAAAGCGCGTCCAGCAACGATCGGAACAATCCTAGAAGTATGAATGAGACCGACAGGGAATGCCATCTAAATGCCCTGTAAGTTTGGCGTCTCATTAAAAGGACGAGGGTAATCGGTCTCAGTTTGAAATAGCATATCCAAGTTCTCTCCTCCTACCGTGCTTCTTGGCCGTCAACTTAATCATCTCCTCCGATTATGGGTAATCGTTGTGGACATAACTCACCGACGCTATTGTCAAGCACGCTATAACTTACCCCACCACGTCAGATCTCACCCATACCGTCGGATCACATAAGCGCCGTCAGCCCAACCTGGATCAACTCAACCCAAATATCACCAAAATACCTTACTTCTTCAACTCGCATGCAGCGTAGTGAACCCACCGCTCTCGCCAATCTCTATACAGCTACCCAACATGATCGTACAGTCCAAGCCTCTCTCCTATATGGAGAAGCTCTCCAAGGAAATCTTCGTTTACCGCCCTTCCGAAGCTACCGCGCCGGAGGACTCTCCGAAGATCATCATCATCGCCAGCTGGACTAATGCGCTTGATAGTCATATCGCCAAATACGTCGATAAGTACAAGGAGCTATACCCAACTTCGCAACTTGTTCTTGTGAAGAGCTATAACAAGAACTTTTTCGACCCGAAAGTTCTCGCCGAATCGGTGAAGCCGGCGGTGCCGGTCATTAGAGCCTCATTCCTAGATAGCCCATCATCAACGGCTGAGCCGGGTATCTTGATCCATCTCTTTTCAAATGGTGGTTCATCGAATATCTCATCGCTGTACGATGTATACGCTGCGACTGCTCAAGAAGGCGAAGATCCCTGGCTTCCGCCTCATGTAACCGTCTTTGACTCAGCACCGGGTGCTCAACGCCTCACCAACACTGCTGCGTTCTTCAAATCGACTGTTCCAAAATCATATCGATGGGTGTTTATGCCGCTTGTCTATTTTGTTGCAGCTGCATGGCAGTTCACCAAGGTCCTTGGTCTTACAAAAGACTGGCTGGCTTTTTGGGGTTCGACTCATAATACTGCTGAAGGCAAGAGGGAGCGCGAAATTCGTCGAACATACATTTATAGTGAGGAGGACGAGTTGATCGATTATAGAGATCTGGTGGCGCAGGCTGCTGAGGCGGTGAAGTTAGGATTTGATGTTCATTTTGAAAGGTTTGAGGGATCTCTTCATGTTGCACATGCGAGGAAAGATGAGGCGAGATATTGGAACGCTGTCCAGAAGACTTGGAGTGGTTTTGAGTAGTCGATATATATCCGACTTGAAGATGGCACCCTTCCGAACCGTTTCATGAGCTCTAAGCCAAGTCTCCTGGCAGAATCCTCACACGATAAAGTAGGTAAGCAGCCAGATATCACCATAAATATATCATGTAGGCTCGTATTTTTAATTATACTAATTCAATCAATCAATATGGTATCGAATAGTGATCAAGAGTTCAACAGTTCAAGGCAAACATAATAATTGTCCTGCTGAACATTAACATTTGATACGAGTGAGGGAGAACATATTATTACCTACATATGGTTGACTAAAGTCCTTTAAATAGCTTCATTCCCTCCCCTCTAAATTCATCATCGTCTACCATCTCATCTACCTTCATAACAGCCTCCACAAAAACCTTCACATACCATCTCAACCAATCTCAACATTTACTCACCAAACTTTACCAACAACCGTTACACGCATAAAAGAAACTCTTTTTAGCAAACTTATTCATCACCCTTCACCATGTGTGTCACTGTCTTCTGGGTCCATGAGTGTGTCTTTTGCGGAGTCGTTAGGGATAACACCAAACGCTACGACCGCGATGTCAAGGATGCTTGTCCAGAATTTGAGGAGAAGCTGGAGTGGCGCTACTGGGTTTGTCCCCTTTGTGAGGAGGCAAAAGCTACTAATGAGCGCAAGTTCCCGCCTAGAGGCCAGCGCCAGCAACAGCCGGGCGTCCGGAGTACAACCATGGTCCCCGATAGACCTCAGCGCCGGAATGGCCCTCCGTCCCAGCCTTTCCAGAATGCTCCGCGGTTCCAGAGTACTCAGCAGTCTCAGAATGGCCTTGTTCGTTGCCACGCCGTTCGGCAGCATGCTTCTCCACAAGTTGAGCATCAACCCCAGTTTGCCCGGATGGGCTATTCTGACCATCACCAGAACGAACCCCGCCCCCAGGGTCGTCGTGAGAGCCATGGTCACCACCACCACCACTACTAGGTGCGGTTGTGCTATCGTGAAGAGTATTAATGAGTATTTGAGGATGACTAGGACTTTGGTGAACTGAAACAAAAATGAAAAGATTACTAGAAAAAATAAGAGAAGTTGAGGGAAATTGAGGGAAGTTGAAGAGAGTTGAGGAAAGTTAAGGAAAGTTGAGGAAAGTCTGTAAAAAAAGCGATAAGAGATTGCAATTGAGGATGGTCTCGGGATCATAGGGAATCTGGTAAGTATGTGGCAATATGGATAGGATAGTAGATAGATTATGAATGAGAATTACTTTGGCAAATTTAGTGCACAGAACGAGTGTATTCGTGAGGATGAACTTGGCAGTTGAGCGACTCATTAAGAACGCAGTATCAGCATCATCAGAGTGCGCCCTGAATTGCCGACCATAATTGGCCCCTATAAGATATTCATCATGTCCTTAGTGTTCCTCATCGGCTTGCTGGGGCGTAGCCCACCACCTCCCTCTTTGGCACGCCAACTCATATAACAGTGCAGAGTTTTTATAGTTTGTATAAGGCTTGATATGATTCCCAACTTCGCCACGCAGCTCGTATAAGAAATATATATAGGCGTGAACAGTCATCTGTTCAAAACACTCATTCCATTTGGTCATCCATCTGCACGCGAAGTGAACTGAACCAACAGGATGACAAATCTCGACTGGGATTGTGATTTCCTCATAAAGCAGCATCATGCTCTCCGGGCGGGGAAGCTCTAAATATTGCGCGATTAAATAATTTGCATCAAAATGGCAGAACCAATTATCAACGCGGAGCCTGATCTAGTACCGGACGAACAGGTTCTTTTACAAATTGCCAACAGGGACAGCGACATTCACTAACCACGAATTTCAGTCTGACGAAGAGCATGACTCGTCGATTGGCTCGGTAGGTCACTTCTCACGAACCTTTGTTGTTGCGGGCCTGATCTTGTGGTAAAGAGCCTAGCATCCACGTCTGAGAGCTTAAGAAGCTCCATTCTGGACTATCGAAAAGAAAACGGCAGAACCTATCATCGGTACAAGGATGGGAGTGAGTCTCTTGAATTGCTGCTCTGCTGTTGTTGGCTAATGATTACAGAGTATAACCTTCCTAATGACGACGTTGAAAAGGAGAGACTTGGTATGGCAAAGCCTCGAAAGGCCGCATTCACTGCTGATTTTCGCAACTAGACTTGCAGCATAACTTGTTTATTTTGATGCTCGACAACAAACTCGGTCTCGCACCTCCGAATGAGCCTAACTCTAAGGTCAAGCGTGTTCTTGACGTTGGCACCGGGACGGGAATATGGGCCATCGACTACGCAGACGAACACCCCGAAGCAAAAGTGATTGGTGTCGATCTTTCGCCTATCCAGCCTGATTTGTACTGTATAGCCGGAATTTCATAGGATGCGCACTGACATTTATCAGTGTTCCTCCGAACGTGGAGTTCTTCATCGACGATATCGAAGAGCCGTGGAACTTCTCTGAGCCATTCGACTACGTCCACAGTAGGATGATGACTTTTAGCATCAAGAGCTGGCCGAACCTTGCGAGCAGCATTTACGAGTAAGATCTGTGACTTCGTTGAGCACAGTGAGGCTGATTACCTTCCCTTAGCAATCTTGTTCCGGGTGGTTACGTGGAGCTTCTTGAAATCGACCTCTTCGCTCATTCAGACGACAACACCCTAACCGAAGATCATCATCTCTCCAAGCTTATCCACCTTCTCGACGAAGCATCCACCAAGATTGGTCGCCCATTCCAGGATAATAAAAAGAACAAGGACATTCTGCGCGATGCAGGATTTGTGGATATTGTAGAGACTGTTTTCAAGTGGCCGACGAACCGCTGGCCTCTGGATAAAAGGTATAAGGAGATTGGTGAGTGGAATAATCTCAACATGGATAGTTTCAAGGGTCTTGAAGCATTGTCCATGGCAGCTTTGACGAGAGTTCTTGGGTGGAGCCAGGAAGAGGTCACGGTCTTTTTGGCAAAAGTCAGAAGGGACCTGAATGACAGGACCATTCATGCTTATTGGCCGGTGTAAGTGCAGGATAACCTATTGAAGCCCAACTGCTAACCTGACAGATACTCAACTTATGGAAGACGACCTCTCGATTGAGCCGGCGAGGAAGTGTTCACCACTCTCATCGAAAGATGTTGAGGTGTAGTGGCATTGTTTATTAATATTATCATATATGTTTATCAAATCGAGTGCCTCGACCTAGAGGAGCATCCCAACGACAATGAATAGCACACACAGTACCCCAAGAGGGGCACCCAACCGTGATGCACTGTCAGTCACAGGGGCTGCGCCACCTGTAGATGACTCCTGAGCAGTACTCGAAGCACTCTCAGCGCCCTTGGTGCTACTGGTAGTTTCTGCATCTGATGTCGTAGAGGCCGAGACCGATGTCGCTGAAGATCCGTGTGAAACATGCGAGGTAGTTGTGACAACGCTTGTAGTTGAAGACGCGGAAGAGGTACTGGTCACCTCTGATTTGATACCGCAGACCTTTTCAGCGTCGAAGGTAAAGTCGAGGTTCCTAGCCTGGCATTCTGTATGTTGGCGCACGATAGATTCTGCGCATAGCTTGTTAGAGCGGCCCGGTCTTCCAGTTTTTGAGAATACTGACCAGGCATCACATCTGCGTCACATTTCTTGGACATGCAGCAGAAATACGCCTCGCGGTACTTCTTCTGGGTGCACATACAGGCTGGATCATTGGTACATGAACCGCCCGGGAAGCTGTCATCGAAGCAGCCATTCTGAGGCATATATTAGTCGAGGACTCGTAGTTGTGATGGGAGCTACTTGCATCACATTCGGACTTGCGTAACTCGGCCCCTTGGTCGAACTGCGGCGCTGCGACAGCAAGAGCTGAGCCGAAAAGGGTAAAGATCAAAAGTACGGGCGCGCGGACCATTGTGTGAGTTCAGAAGGAATAGGTTCGATAAATATGACGACAAAATGTGTAGATCTTGAAGTTTCTAGCGGTTTTCTATGGCTCGAGGGGGCAAAGGATGAGTCTGTAATTTTCTGATGAGTGGTTTCGTGTCGCAACGCGTTGCTGCGCCGTCGTGAGAACACGATACTTACTTATGACGCTTGGCTGGATTGGGCAGCTGACACCAGTGCTGAAATCGGAATAGTGGCAAAGCCCATGGTCAGACATAACAATATGAGCAAGACATCTACAGGCAAAGCAATCACGAAGTTGGAGCAGAATCAATAATTCGGCGGGATTCATCACTAAGTCACATCTGGATCACGTAGGAATAACTTCTAATCCATCGATTAGTTCGTGAGGGGAAACATCAATAAGACTACCTCAGTGAAGAGAGCAAGAAGGCTTAGTGATCTTGCATGCCTCTTCTGGCAACAAACCCTTTTCAACATTATCCAGAAAAATCTCAAGCTGGCTTAGCGAGCTGAAACCAATGAACAACTCATCGTTGCCATTCATGACCTTGAGCTTGCTATGGTAAACAAGCCATCTAAGTGCAATCTCCAAGAGCGTCAACCCCGATTGCATGCAGGGTCAGCTCTGGAAGAAAGAGCAGGCGCAGGAACGACAGAGGGTGACGACGTTAACATGGGGTTTCAGTGCTCGAGTGTCTTGAACAAAGGGATGTTTGAGCTAGTCAAGGTAATCAAGTTATGTAAGAAATGTTCAGCAAGATTCCAGGTCAAGTCCTGATTTCTTGTTAGAAGCGGTATTGCATCCTCCGACTCTCCGTTCTGACTAGATTCTTGGCCCTTCCTAGCTCAAATTGTAGTCAAAACTTGATTTCGAGCCGGCCTAAAACGAAGATTCATCTGTGCCGCTTTGTTGATAAACCGATCTTAAATAGTACAGTAACTTTGTTGGTCTGCAAACTAACGAGTGTTACGTTGTATAGGGTATGTCACACAAAGCTTCAAGACACCTTCGCGCTAAGCTAGTGGCAAGGATACGTTGAGTAGCTTTCGGCAGAGGTTTTCCAAGAGAAATAAAAAAGACTGCCCAATGGATCCTTCCAGGGCCTCCAGCAGGGATATTCTCATGCTCTGAAACCAATTCGATATGATCGTCCCTAATCTGAACCGCATTGAGCAAAAGTTTCGATAATTTCCTTATCGTGCCGATTTCCCGATTTATCTAAACGCGTGGTGGGGTCTTGTTTTGATCAACGTGGAGCTAGACCGCTTTTGACGAACCATTCGAGCGACATCGTCACTCCTCTAAGCCACGTTTGAATGGAAATGCTAAAAGCAGGAATTCATTCGAACTACAAATGCCCATCTCGCACTGCCTGGGAGGCCGCAAGAACAAGAATTGAGGCCAATTTCTTGTTTCAATTTGAGATCTCATCAAAGAAGTCTTTGTTCGCGTCAAGATTGGAGAGCTTGTTGATCCTATCATGAGCCAGGAAGCAGTACAAGCTAAGCTTGGATAGGATATTTGAGGGTCTAGATGGATTTCTTGGCAGAGCGTTGAACAGAGTGGATTCAAGCCCTCTCACTGTCCTATCAACTCCTCAGAAGAGCGACTTTTCAAGTCGGCAGGGTACAGCCAGAAAAGTAAGCCCGCCGGCCGCTCTCACTTACCGACAAATCACAGCAGCCCTACACGTTCCAAGCTCCAAACCCCTGGTGAGCTATGAGAGGCTGACATGCTTATCCCTGCATCTACCGGACAAGCCCGCGGAGCACTCCGTTATTCACGCTACAGAAAAGGTGCCAATGTCGGCAGATCGGTCGTATCAAAGGCCGTTCTGGTGGGAAGCTATGCTGTAGGGCTGACGCTGATCCATAGCATAGCTGGCTGTGCTGATACTGTGCGCTTAGATTACCTAGTATCTGAGGGTTTCATTGGCAGGGGTCTAGCTTGAAGATGACGGCGTTGGGATCTGTATATATTGACCTTCTGTCGCTGGTTGCGAAAATTCACTTCTCATCTTCACAACAGACAAGCGACTACATCTCAGCTGTACTTTTTTCTTGTTTCTTTTTTCTTTTTTCTCGACTTTATAGAACACCACCACGATGGGTCTCTTTAGAAGCGGTGACGATGACAAGTCCAACGTTACTTGCCCTACGCATTCTTTCGCCCAAGGTACTACCAGCCCCGCCTACGCGTTGACCTCTAGCTAACGTACGACAGATGCCGAGAAAAATATCACCGGTAGCTTGAGCTTTTACCAGCTGAGCATAATCATTGGCGGATCTTTTGCTGCTTTCGCTCTGATTGTCATGTTCTTCATCAACATGATGCACGCAACGCATCTCTCCAACCCCTCAGAACAAGTCAAGTACGGGCAGCGAATTCTCCAATCCCGGTATATGTGCTAAAATCCCCAGGATCATGCGAATCGGCACACTAATTTCTGCCTTCTCCATCATTTCGTTCCTCTGCATCTGCTTTCCCCAAGCAGCAGTCTACATCGAACCCTGGCTTCACGTCTACGAGGGTTTCGCGCTCGGATCTTTCTTCCTTCTGCTCTGCGACTATGTATCACCGAACCGAGATCAGCAAGACGTGTTTTTCGCTACAAAGAAGAAGAATGGTATTAAGTGGTTCAAGGTACGGATGTCTCTTATCAGCAATTGGAAATCTTACTAACAGCTTTCTAGACACGATGGATCATGATCTTTCAGATGCCCGTCATCGCAATCGGTGTTGCAGTCGCTACCGATATCACTCAAGCCGCCGGTATCTTCTGTCAAGAAAGCAACAGTAAACACTTTGCCAACATTTACCTCCGAATCATCATGTCAATCTCCCTCGTCATCTCAGTCCTTTCGATTCTACAGATGTACTTCCTTCTCAAGAAGGACCTCGCCCACCATAACCCGATGTTGAAGCTCACTGCTTTCAAGATCGTAGTCGGCTTGACTTTTATCCAGGGTGTAAGCCTTATCCCGTCTTATGTCTTTCATATGAAACTGACTGTTTAGATCATCTTCACTGTTCTCAACGACCAGAACGTACTCGAGACCAGCGACACGCTCACATACGCTGATGTTCACGTTGGTATTCCCAACCTCGTCATCTGCATCGAAATGGCTCCTCTGTCGCTATTCTTCATGTTTGCCTACCCATGGAGCGTTTACACGTCTGGATATGGCCGGGGAAATTTTTCCAAGTTGGAGCAGGGCAACATTCCCGAGGGGTCGTACCAGGGTGGACCTTTGGGTGTCCATGCCTGGCTCGCCATGTTGAACCCATCCGATTCCATCAAGGCGATCTTGTTCATCTTCAAGCGAGACAACCGGAATGCTTCTACAACCTCAGTCAACCTGACGGGATACCAGTCCAGCGACCCATTGGTGTCGCGTCCCTATAACCCTCAGCCATACTCTACCACGAACTAAGGTCCAGAGCGCGAGGCGGTTTTTGATGTCTTTTATGATGGTGGGCATGACGATGAGTAGGATGCGATGGATATGTGGATAGATAGATGGCAGCGGGATGAATGATTTCTTTTGTGAAACCTTTTCATGTTATTATATACCCCGAGTCAACGATTACAATTTCTCAGATAAACTGGTGATGTCTCCTGCCCAAGACGTGTTAGTTTTAAACCTCGGCTTAAAGTACTTGGAAGTGCAGTGGGAAGAGTCTATTGAGTTCGTTTTCATTCAAGTCTTACTATGACCAGTGCATACTACGTGCCCAGAAGAGCAAAACCGTGTTTGGAGGCTTGCCAGGTGGTGCTAGGCGGCTACGGGCTTCGAGGCGGGCAGAAAAATTGACAAATGCAATACCCTTAGATGTGCAGTCAGAAATGTCTCCACTCTGTGCCATCGTGGGGATAAGGTTAAGGGTGATCTTTTGACTTGATATTAAGGTCATTGTGGTTTTTGGCGTATTCTATGACGCCCTTATGTTGTGTTTCTATTGAAAAGGCGCTATCGTTTCGTGACTGTACGTGGCTACGGCATTACTTGTCTCTGTAAATGGGCTTGAAGCCACACGAAAATGACATATATCACTACTTGTAAGCAGGCAAGACGTACCCGGAACATGGCATTTATCGCCTGAAGACCGGCAGCTAATAGACCCTCGATCTGTATGGGGGGATAAGGTTGCGGGGCTTGACAAAGCGAGGAAGAAAAATAACAGAAACAAAGATGAATAAGAATAAAAACGCCATGAAAAGAAACCATGTATTTTATCATATAATGGCAAGCTACTCCTCGTTCCCTCTGTTTCCAACATGCCTACTCATTGTCTTCGCCGAGTCGAATCTGGTCTGTACAACTCTGCAGCGACAGGCTAGTTGGCCCTTGGTCGACATATCCTCTATCTTTCATGAAGCCCACTGAGGTTCTCATCGCTCTTGCAGCCATTGCCTATGCGGCTCCCGTCGTAGAGCAGGCAGGAGTTCTCCCTCTCGCTGAACTCGACACGCATTTCGAACACCACGTCAAACGCTGCGGCAAGAAAGGACCCCCATTTCTCGGAAGGTTTCCATTCAAGAATGAAAATTATAACCAGCTCACCGACGGCACGCCCTGCCGAAATGTCACCATGATCTACGCCCGAGGGAGCGGGCAGGCAGGCAACGTAGGGGAAACAAATAATACCGGTCCCGCCTTATTCAACAGCCTTGCCGACATCATTGGCTTGGATAGCCTGGCCGTCCAGGGCGTGGATTACAAGGCGAGGATGCGGGACTACGTTACCAAAGGAGGCTGTATCAAAGGCAGCCGGACAATGGCTAAACTCATCACCCAGGTATATCAAAACATGACCAGGTATCCCTAACGAAGAAGATACTGACACGGTACTTTCAGGCCGCAACACAGTGTCCCGATACCAAGATTGTCATCGCCGGTTACAGCCAGGGCGCCCAGCTCTTACACAAAGCGGCTAGAATGATAACTGACGATGTGACACAGCACATTGCCGCAGGTTAGTATCTATGCCCTAAACATCATTGGCAACCTGCCACTGACTTCAAGTCTGCGTAGCTGTTACTTTAGGTTACCCGAAGAAACCCATGGGCAAAATCCCCGAATCGCGTAGTCTGGTTGTCTGCGCACCCGGTGATAGCTTTTGTGATCAAACGCTCCCCTGGAAGGTCTTTGTCCCCGGCGCCGGGGTCATCTGGTGGCTTGTTAGTATGATCAAGAAGCACCGGGAATACGATAAAAGTGCCCCTGTTGTCGCCAAATGGATTGCTGATCGGGTTACCAACAATGGATAGCCATACTCCCTATTACACATTCACTTACATTTTTATTAAGTTCCCCTTCAAATGCATTATGCCTCAGGACTATGGAGTTACAGCAGCAAGGTAATTAGTATAGCCTTTTTATGAATGATTGCCCTTGATTCTACCCGTTTTGGGAAGGTTTATATTTTTTATGAGGCAAGGGTTGTTTAATTTAGCAATTTCTAACTTATCTTAATGCCAAGAGTAGAAATGCTCTCATTTTTCATTAGCAAGGCTCTGTGTTACTGCTCTCTTCCTTTGACCTATATGTATTTCTCCATAGAACACTTCGATCTCATTTGCTGCTCGACACATGGGGGTCCAAACCTCGGCTATCACAGCAGTTAGTATGGGTGGAAAAATAGCTTGCGAGGCTACTACACTTCTCATACACAAAGAGTAAGACCTCGCTGTATATATATAGTTATTCTTTAATGCCTTCGTCCATGTTCACCAGCCTCCGTGGTCTGCTGAGAGCGTATCTATTCTAGCCTTAGTACGGATAGTGCACACTGCGAGATGAAACCATCCGTTTAACCCTAGCGTGAATGAAAACGCTAATTAGCTGTTGGGACACAGCGTGAAGGCAGCTAACTTTCTCAGCGGTGCTGCTGCGACTGGTAAAAGACAACGCGCTGGAACATTATATGTCAAGATCTGGGAAAAGCTTCTCTCAAATCACCATTGAGTATTGAGATACCACTCAGCCATTCTGTCCAATCAAAAGGCGCCTTCATGGCTCAGTGGTAGAGCGTGTCACTAGTAATGACAAGGTCCACGGTTCGATCCCGTGTGAAGGCACATAAAGGTGATTCCATCTCTTTTGAACACCTGGCAATCTTTTTTGAAGTTTGTTTACCCTCATAGGCCAGTCTCATGTTGTCGGCAATCTTGACAAACAATGACACGTGGACCTTATTAACTTGTTCGTCCAGGCTTGCTGTAGTTAGTGCTGTGAACATAGCGGCTCAAAATAACCCATTTCGCTTTTATACTCGAGCTAGAAGCGAGTACCACCGGATGCCCATATATCCGTCGTGAAGGTTACTATTCCCATCTCCAGTCCATTTAGCCCAATTTGTCTCGCCTGAGTCCTGATCGAACAGACACCACTTTCCCCTTCTGGCTTCGCAGGCGACGTCTCTCGCTTTCAACCCATGCATCAACCAATCTCCGGGTGCTTCAGCGGACGATGCTTCTGATAATCTGCCAGCAACAAATCCATACAGATACACTCGTTTCAATCTGGGAAGTCTCTCTTTATCGAAGATTATATCCCCGATGGCATCTACGAATGCCCCGTTGCCAGCACCAGTCTGTCCGCTGGAGAGAAACTCGTCCTCAGAGAACCCTTCATTCTCTTCAATTCCTGCTGCAGGTCGATGTTCGATGACGAGGGTCTCCAGCGTCCGACTAGACGCCAGGATGAGTCTTTTCCATAGTTCGAGGCTATCTCGCTCTGCAGTCGTCGACCATGAATTATACTGGTTGAAGTAATCACCACGGCTGTTGAAAGGGGAACACAAGTATAAGTGCCTGAGGTTTGTGAATTGTAGTCGAGTGTCGGGGAAGGAATATCCAAGTGGCCTTGGGATGACCCCACCGAGTTGATGTCCCCATCGGCCATGATTTCCGCCATCTTGTTCGCTGATACCGACTGTATTGGGCAGCGGTTGATCCAACATGCCAAGTTCCAGACGTTCGAGTGTTTCGTGAGATTGGAGAACGTAAGTGGAAACAGATCGGGGGATGTAAGCGAAGAGCTTTGCAAACCGCAGCTTAGTCAAAGGCGTTTGTCGTATCTCCTCAAGCTCTCTGTAGTGGCACCTTTCACAGGCGCCGTGAAGCTCCAAGTATTCTAGGTTCTGGAAGTAAGGAAAGAGCTTCCAAACAGAGACTGGATCTGCCACCAAACTTTCGTTGGGCTTCCACTTTGGCTCAATCACGGTACACAGACTCCTCACTCTGCCCGCAACTTCCCTTAGGCGTCCTTCATCGTGGGCGTGGAGTACCTGCAGCATGGCGAAGAGACTCTTGGCTCTTTCGCTGATATCGCTCTGCCAGCCATCCCTTTTCGAATTATGGTAAAACCGATTGGGAGATTTGTAAGGCAACGGCTCGTTGAGTTCTGCGCTCGACTCGTGATATCCCTTCTCATGAAGTTCAATGTCCCTCCATAGACAGTCACCTGCGACTGATGCCAAGCGCTTACAGGTGTAACTGAAATGGCATAATTCTTGGGGAGAACAGTCGCGGATGATCTGGAGAAGAATCTCGCAGGGTAATGAGTCAAGTGAGGCCATCGTGAAACCTGATATTGTCCATTGCAAGAGCAAGACTGTTTCTGAAGTGTCATACGTTTTCTGGAGATCCGCCAATTGCTTATGCTGCTTACAGTCTCACCTCCCGTGATCCGTCGGAGAGCGGCGTATGCTGCCATATCGGTCGACTGGCTGTAAGACAACATCCTTCGCTCCAGAAATCGACCTATCAGGTCGCTTAATCAGTCTGATACTGTTTAGTGCACCTGATGTGGATGCAAGGATAAGTTTGTGCGAATTATCTGACACCAAGACTGCGCCAGAGAGAAGCTTCACGACTTATGAGGGTAAGATCGGGATGGCGTCTATTATACTTCCATCTGTCCCTCATGACCTTGCAACAAATCTCCGAGGGGTTTTGAATTTATATTTGCAGACAGTCTAAGACCAATGTGCATTGACATCGGCGATTTGCAATCGCCGCTCTATTGAACGTGATCATGACTGGTGGTTCTGTAGAACACGAAGCACTTGTGAAGAAACTCGATGGGCAAGCGACAAATTCAACAAATCTAAAAAACCTTATCGATTTATAAATGTGGTCTTGGAGAGTTACTCTGGCAGTGCTTGAATAATTCTGTTGGTTGAAGATTTGTTATGAGCCGTCCGTGCAAAAGCCTAGCACCTACAAGCAGCCCAACCAATCACCTCAGCGAATCACTTACTATTCATCATTACTGAATAATGCAAAAGAATAAACCGTAGCCATAGATAAGCAGATCAGAAACCGGATGACGGCCGACGTATTTTGTGCAGTGTTAACGGATCGGATCCCTGCCCGTGCTGTCTCCACCGAGTCAGCCAGCCCCGCGCCGGGCTCAAGCGCCGACATTTCCACCAACAACTTATAACAAAAGGAACAGAATCGCTTCAACCTGCCGACATACTAGATCCAGCTTACCATATTCCTCTACCAACACTGCTCCACACAGCTACGGCACAATGTCCGCTCAACAGCATTCTGCCTTTAGCGCAGCGGAATACATCCCGCCCGACCCCATCTTTGAAGTGACCAAGCGTTTCAACGCAGACCAGAGCCCTCAAAAGGTCAACCTTGGGCAAGGCACATACCGCGATGAGAACGCTAAGCCTTGGGTTCTTCCATCGGTGAGGGAGGCTGAGAAGCTGATTGGCAATGCTGGTCATGAGTATTTGCCTATCGAGGGGTTGCAGAGCTTCCGGGATGAGGCGACGAAGTTGTTGTTCCACGATACTTCCGCTCTCAAAGAGAACAGAGTGGGTTAAATTGCGCATTCGAATATATCTAGAAGCTGACATCTCCCAGATTGCCAGTTGTCAATCGATTTCAGGAACTGGATCTCTCCTCCTAGCAGGTCTTGTTCTTCGCAAGGCCAACTCAGGTATTGAAAACATCATCATCACAGATCCAACCTGGTCAAACCACGATCTTCTATTCAAAGAAATAGGTTTCAACGTAGTCAAAGCACCCTATTACAAAGATCGAAGCTTTGACTTTGATGGCTACATTGGCGCTTTAAAGAAAGCCGATAAGCGTTCTGCTGTTGTTCTCCACGCATGCGCTCACAACCCTACTGGCTGCGATCCAACGCGTGATCAATGGAAGGAAATTGCAGGTGTAATCAAGGACAATGGGATATTTCCAATCATAGATTCAGCGTATCTAGGTTTCAACTCTGGCAATTACGATGAAGATGCATGGGCGATCAAGTACATCATCGAAGATCTCGGTCTTGAAGCCGCGATCTGCATGTCCTTCGCCAAGAACATGGGTCTCTACGGAGAGAGAGTTGGACTCACGGCGATCGTGACAAAGTCTGAACACGACAAGCGAACAGTGTTCTCGCTGCTTCAGAATGCTCAGCGACAGACTGTCTCGAATCCTCCAGTCTATGGAGCGAGAATCGCCGCTACTGTCCTTGGAAACCCCGACCTCTCAAAGCAATGGCATCAAGATCTTATTACCATGTCTTCGCGTATCAGGTCGATGAGAAAGAAGCTATATGATGAGCTTGTGCGGTTGGGGACGCCGGGAGATTGGTCGCATATCGTCAACCAGACTGGCATGTTCGGGTACACTGGTATCAGCAAACCCCAGATTGAACGCTTAGAAGGCAAGTTGTCTCTCTATCTTTTGAGAGGCGTACTGACGTGGTTTTAGAGCAATATCACATCTACATGGCGAATACGTCAAGGATAAGTCTTGCCGGCCTGAATGATCACAACGTTGAGTATGTAGCAAAATCATTAGATGAGGTGGTTCGGGATGTACAGTGAGGAAGGTGGATACTGAATCACAAGTAGTAGGCAGCATCGATACAAAATGCTCAATACTAGCAAGAGTTCTTTTCATATCTCACTGAGATCTACTTGTAAAGGGCACAACTTGCCCTAATGCTGTTGTTGAGATATAATTCAGAGATGGCAACGGGGAAACAACGAGAGAAAGTAAACTAATATTCACTAGAAAATATCGCAAGACTTTTCTATCAGCAGGGTAGTTTTCGCCACGGCCATCTCGAATACAGGGTTCCCAGTCGGTGCTCCCGACCGTGCTCCCGACCCGTCGTCGACAATCAACCAGCAGATAATGGATCTGAAGACTTCGCATCGGGCCTCCCGCACATCTCCTCAGATACTTCGAGAACATGCAGATCGCATAAAACTCTGGGACAACAACACGACCCCTGAACTCAACGCACAGTCCAAAGTCACAGGTACAGAACTAGATCCGTCCGTAACCGCTCCCTCCACCCCCAACGCCTCCCTCACCATACAGACACTCGTATTCAAGTCCATCCCACGCCGGTCGGATCTCCGATATAAACTAGAATATGCAAAACGGCTTCTAGCGTAACACAAACCCGAGACCCAAGCTCCCAACCCCTGCCCTTCGCCAGGACAAGCCGATGCATGGCGTATCACGCCCTAACCCCCCCAACTACCGCATCCGGACTAACTTCTCCAGATGTGATAAGATCCCAAGACCAGCGGTGCCATTCCCGTAGCTAGCAGGAGTGCATATCTCTGTGATACGTGACCAAAGTGGGGTTAGCGAAAACCATCGGGAAACTCTCCCGCTCCCAAGTCTAGACCTCCAACGCACCTCGCTAAAGATAATGGAATTAAAAAAAGACACCGATGACGGTCTGATAAGATGTCCATGTGACTGATTACCCCGCTTCCCCGCGGTGCTTGTTCAAAGAGAACGCGTATCGGTTGGGGTGCCGATAGGGTGCGACAAAAGGTTGTTAGAGCCGCGTGAGATGGGGGTTTGAAGTCAAATAGATGATAAGGTTATGATGCTTCACCTCAAAAAAAGCACCTCTTGTCACTGCCACTCCAATTTCTCTTCCCTCTACACCAACACAATAACAATTGTGAAGAGACTTTCAGTGCCTGACATGACAACACTCTCAACTACTACTCGCTCACGCGCCGCTCAAGGCATCACCCTCACACTCCGCCCTACTTCGCGAGTGCGGCGAGATAGCCTCGTCGCGCTCGTTCGTTACTCCTCCACCAACGCCGCAGCAGCGCTTGAGGCGACACGCACAAACACACCCGTCGTCAAAGGCACAGAGTCACCACTCTCAGAACTCCCTCCCTCAGTTCTCTACCGCTCTCTCTTGGTCAATTCCATCTCCTCAAGACCATGGCTTCTCATCCCATCACTCCATCTTCTTCAAAAACTCTCCAACCCTACAAACCCATATCTATTCAATGTTGATCGCAACCCACTGCTGCGGGGCTTGCTGAAGCACACGTTTTACAAACAATTTTGCGCTGGCGAGACAGGCGCTGAGACGCAAAGTACCATGAAGTCGTTGCAGGATATGGGATTCAAAGGAACGATTCTTACGTTTGCAAAAGAGACTGTTTTTGATGCCAAGACTGGAAAAGGTCAAGGCTTTGGTATTGAGGCTTCGAGCTCGAAGGAGTGTCAGTGGTGTGACAATATTGAGTCTTGGAGGGAGGGAACTGTGAAAACTGTTGATCTGCTTCGTGAGGGTGATCAATTAGCCGTCAAGTAAGTCGCCTCACCTCAACCCTTCACAGCATCGCATACTAATCATATTTCAGGATGACGGGCGCTGGACCTGGAGTCTGCGACGCCTTCGCCAATGGCGCCGAACTCCCCAAGCAATTCGTCGACGCCTGCCACGAGATCTCCCAAAAGTGCAAAGACCGCGGCGCATACATCCTCATCGACGCCGAATCACAACACTACCAATGGGGCATTTTCCGTCTTGGCATGGAACTGCAACAAAAGTTCAACACGGACGGCAAAGTCGTCCTCTACAACACATACCAGGCTTATCTCAAGAGCACCTACGACACTCTGGCCAAGCATCTCCAAGTTGCTCTGGACAAGAACTTCACGCTGGGCATCAAGGTCGTTCGCGGCGCATACATGGCCTCTGATCCCCGCTCCCTAATCCACGACACAAAGCAAGATACCGACGACGCCTACAACGAAATCGCCCAGGGCGTTCTCCGTCAAGAATTCCGCTCCTTCGGCACCACCAAACCCTTCCCCTCCGCGCAGCTCCTTCTAGCAAGCCACAACAAAGAGTCACTGGTCGAAGCTCACGAAACGCACCAGTCGCGCACAAAGGCGGGTCTTCCGACTGTGCCGGTCAAGTTTGCGCAGCTGCATGGCATGTCGGACGAGGTTAGCTTTGGGCTGCTGAAGCTAAAGGACGATGCGGGGGTGGCTCCCGAGGTTTATAAGTGCACTACGTGGGGTACGCTTCCGGAGTGCATGGCTTATCTCACGAGAAGGGCTATTGAGAATAGGGATGCTGCTGCTAGAACGCTGGATGAGTATTCGGCGTTGAAGAGTGAGCTTTGGAGACGGTTAGCTTTCTGGCGATAGGCGAAAAGTGCTTGTAATTACTTACAAAGAATTATTAGTAAAGAATGGAATTAATTCTAGAATTTGATCTCTACCATCGTGCATTCGTTCAGTCTCAATGTTCGCTTGCAAGGGAGGCTCTATCGTTCACCGCTGCGATAGCGCTAGAATTTCAGGGCTAGTTAGGAGATAACATGAATGTCAGTGCACCTCACACGCCTCTTGTTATCCATGCAGATCTCTTCTCTTGTCAATGACACATTTCCGATCCTTGCAAATGCTGTCGGTACTCGCCTAGTGGGGTATCACGTCCAGAAACTCAATTCCTCCATCTTCACAAAGTGTCACGAGCACCGAAACGTGTTCCATCGCATATCCAGTGGCGCCGGTGAGGGTCCCGTAGCCCTGCCCTGTATCTCTCTAATTGCGGAGCTTAGCTCTACCCCACAGAAGGTTCAGCATCATTCACCGGCAGCGCTTCCGTTGATACTACCCCTCATCAAAACAAAGAGATAACATACCTGCATCTGCACGACTTGTCAACGTCTTTCCAGTCGTGGTTTGGTCTATTTCTTCGTGTGAGGTCACAAGATCGGCTGGCTGCTCACATGTTGTAAGTATTTCTTTGGTATGCTGCAATCTGTCTGTTTTTTCGGCGAATAAG
This sequence comes from Fusarium sp. NRRL 25184, assembly GCA_013755755.1. Taxonomy (NCBI): domain Eukaryota; kingdom Fungi; phylum Ascomycota; class Sordariomycetes; order Hypocreales; family Nectriaceae; genus Fusarium; species Fusarium sp. NRRL 25184. The sequence goes on along the minus strand of JABSSZ010000044.1, from coordinate 15,909 downwards.
ACATTATATTTTGCACCACTAAATCGTGTCCCCTGCCACGATAGACATTGCAACGATGGCTGGTCTTAGCAATGCCACACTCACCATTCTGGGAACAGGCAAGATAATCTCCCAATGAATTTGCAGTGCTTGGACTGACGACTGCAGGAAACATCACAAAGCCTATTGTGAAGAATTTGCTTCCTGCCATCAAGGACGGCAAGACAGATCTGCCTTTCACAAAGATCATCGCTTGCGTGCGATCAGAAGGATCTGAGTCAAAGCTCAATGACCAGTTTTCAGAGTACAGCAGCATCTTGACAGTGTCTCGTGGCGAAAATGTCAAAGCTGTTCAGAGCGGCGACGTGATTGTCTTGGGCGTCGATCCTGCTGATATCGCCGACGTTCTATCTCAAGATGGTATTCGCGATGCTCTGTCAGGCAAACTTCTCATCAGTGTAGCCGCTGGCTGGACAAAGGAAAAGCTCGAATCAACTCTTTACGGAAGCGAGACTACCAAGGAGAACGCCTCGGGCAGGGCTTGGGTCATTCGAACTCTACCCAATATTGCATGCATGGTCTCAGAGGGTCTCATTGCCATCGAGAAATCACCTACCGAGCCTCAAGTCCCAGCAGAGCTTATGGATCTCACCAAGAACCTCTTCAACACCATCGGCAGAACCACCGAGGTTGCTCCCCGTCTTATGAACGCCACCACTGCCGTTGGAGGATCTACCCCAGCAATGTGGGCTATCATCTGCGACGCCTTCATCGATGCGTCCGTGGCAGTCGGTGTACCTAGGGCTACTGCACAGACTATGATCTACCAATCTATGAGGGGCTCAGCTGCAATGCTTCAGAGTGGACTGCAACCCGGGGATTTGAGAGACCAGGGGACTTCATCCGAGGGCTGCACTATCGGAGGAATCATGGTTCTAGAAGAAGCGGGAGTTAGGGGTCATCTGGGACGTGCACTACGGGAGGCGGTTACTCTGGCAAGGTTGATGGAGACTACTACCCATGTCAATGATACACGGCCTACTTCATAGACTTAGCTAGGAACAGTGGATGATAGCAAGTATTGTATACTAAAGAACCAGACGCCTCCTCCCTTTCTCCCAGCTAGACTGTTTACAAAGTGCAAATTATCTCCGATCTACTATACTAGTCTTCCCGTTTTGTGTGCATTCCTGTACCTGCTTTTCATTCTACACGCCGTACTAATAACCCGCCTAGAAACCTTCCCTATAACAGTTTATGGAACCTTGATCTTGCCTCCATGTTTGCCACACACCCTACTCCAAAAGCCGGAATAATGCGCAGAGACCGCAATATTGTGGCTGAGAACAGATCCCTTCGGATCTGTGCCGAACGCTCAACCCATGGTATTCCCCGCGGTCGGGCATACAAGTCCAACCCAAGCAGGTGAACCGGGGTAGCGAAGAATTGTGAGAAAATGGGCACTGTCAGCTGTGATATGATCGCCTTGGAGTGCGTGCTCGATGACAAGCTATCAGGGATGAGAGATGATAGCCAAGGCGCCATAGTAAAAGACCCGAAAATCGTGATGGCATCTCTCATAAGAAACGTAGCTGTAGCCGCTCGAGGAATGCCAGGCTTGACAACAGGAGCGACTTTATCAGTCGGCGTTGTCGAAGTACTAAACATCTGAGCAAAGCGCACATCTTTCAGCACGCCAAGAGGAACGTTTACTATCATTGTATTGACAAAAGTAATCGTCCCAACCGCTGCTTTGTGGAACTCATGAGCGAGCGTATCTGAGGCATTTGATACAGCGTATGTTGCTCCGTATAGAGTCCAGACGTAGCCGAAAGCACGGCTGAAGATGAAGCGGCCTGGATGTTTGATAGCGTTCAAGCTGTGAACTTTCATGCCCTGTGTGAGAGGTCTGTTGAAAGAGACTTTTTCTACCATAGATCTGAAGCTTGTTAGTTGAGTTTTACGAAGAGAGGTTATGAGACATACTGGTCAATCACTGTAATTACTGGTGTTATTAAAGTTGCAGAGATAGCTGCTGCTGCCATGTCCCCAACGATGGGCTTCCATAAATGGCTGCGACTGAATGTTGTTTCAGCGACATCTTGGTGTTTTTCCATGAGGTATGGTATTAGATTTGACAAGCGAATGTCTGTAAAATGATTCGTAGGTAATGTTCGAACAGGTGAGGCTCTCAAAGCGTTGGCGTCGCGATGTTTGATAAGATACAGCACCTTGCAAAAATGGTAGCAGCTCAGGGTCCAGAAAGAAGAGCGACTAAACCGAATGCCGGGAGCAGTCCCTCAAGCCCAGCCATCCCTCCCAATCTGTGCAGCAACACAGCTACACCAACACCATCGCACGCCCAAACCGACACCACGGGATCCTCAACCGACCCTTCTAAGCTCACCAAACCCCACCACCAAAACCCCCCATCGGTGTCCCTCCCGTGCAGCGCCTTCAGGGTCTTGTGACGCTGTCGGCCCCCCGCCCGGTCCCAAAAAGTGGCTTAATTTTTAGCGCTGTGGAGGGGTAACTGAATCAACCCCTCCACTCCACTAAAAAGTTTCGGTTGCAGCCCCGACTTCAGTGGGATAAGGTTGTGATGTCAACATAAAAACACCCAGCAGAAGCGCTTCTGTTTATGCTTTTCTCTATTCATCATATCATTCTTGAGCTGTACAGTACGAGATCACATTCCTCATACTACGAAAATGGCTTCTTCAGTTCGTGCTTTGACGTCAAAGGGTCGTTTGACTCCTCTCTGTCGGGTTCGTGCTTCTACGCCTGCGATTTCACTGCAGAAGCGAGGCAATGCTACGATTGTGCCTTTCAGACTCCCAGCCGCTCGCAATGAGCCCAACGTAAGTTATATACACTTCGAAGCAATTGGATCTTGGATGCTGACTGTTTAGCCCACATACACAAAGAACTCGCCGGAGCGCGCAAAGGTAGAAGCAGCTCTCAAAAAGCTCCGCTCTCAACTCCCCCTAAAGAGCGAAATCATCTTCAACGGCGTATCCCAAAAGATCCACGCCAACGAAGACCAAGTCCTGCCCGCAGAACACGCCACGACATTCACAAACTACCCCCTCGCTTCAAAAGAGCAAGTCAGCGCTGCTATCGAGTCCGCCCTCAAGGCGAAGAAGGACTGGGAAAACACCCCATTTGTCGATCGAGCTGCTATTTTCCAGCGTGCTGCAGAACTTGCTACTACAAAGTATCGATATGAACTCATCGCTTCGACAATGTTGGGGCAGGGAAAGAATGTTTGGCAGGGTGAGATCGACGCTGCGGCTGAGTTGGCTGATTTCTTCCGGCTGGCTGGCCATTACGCCGCTGAGATTATTAGCAAGCAGCCTGAGCGTGGAACAGATGGTATTTGGACGCGCATCGACTACAGACCTCTCGAGGGATTCATCTACGCTGTTTCGCCGTTCAACTTCTCCGCCATCGGTGGAAACTTGATCGCTCCCGCTATTCTCGGCAACGTTGTCCTCTGGAAGCCTTCGCAGTACAACATTCACCCCAGCACCATCATCTACAAGATCCTCCAGGAGGCTGGTCTTCCTAAGGATGTTATCCAGTTCGTTCCTGGTGACGCTGCCGAGATCACCGAGACTGTCCTTGCGCATCGCGAATTCGCTGGTCTTAACTTTGTCGGTTCTTCAGAGGTTTTCCGCTCGATCTATGGAAAGATTGGTCAGGGTATCGCTGAGAAGCGATACCGCGATTTCCCTCGCGTTGTTGGCGAGACCTCTGGAAAGAACTTCCATCTTGTTCATCCCTCCGCCGACATCAACAACGTCGTCAACCACACTATCCGAGGTGCCTTTGAGTACCAAGGTCAAAAGTGCTCTGCTACTTCTCGCGCCTACATCCCTGAGTCCAAGGCCAAGGAGTTCTTCTCTCTCATCCAGCAGAAGATGAAGGACATCACCCAAGGCAGCCCCGACAAGGATTTCGAGGCTTTCATGGGTCCTGTGATTCACGGCCGATCTTTCGAGAAGATCAAGAAGATCATTGATGAGAGCAACAAGGATCCTCAGGTCAAGCTCATCGCTGGTGGAAAGTATGATGGTTCTGTTGGATACTTTGTCAAGCCTACTGTTTACCAGGTTGACTCGCCTGATCACCGCCTCTTCAACGAGGAGATCTTCGGTCCTGTTCTTGCTGTCTACGTCTACAAGGACTCTGACTTCACTCCCATGCTCAAGAACATTGATGAGAACGGCGGTGGTCTTGCCTTGACCGGTGCCGTCTTTGCTCAAGACCGTGCTGCCCTCCGTGAAGCTGAGGATGCTCTTCGCTACTCTGCTGGTAACTTCTACCTCAGTAAGTCCCCCTCTCCACATAACTATTTTCACGCAATTCTAACAGGTTACAGACTGCAAGACAACTGCTGCTCTCATCGGCCAACAGTCATTCGGTGGTGCTCGAAGCTCTGGTACCAACGACCGAGCTGGTAGCCCTGACATGCTTCGACGATTTGTGTCTCCTCGTCTTGTCAAGGAGGAGTTCTTTGAGCTTAATGAGTTCTTGTATCCTTCCAACACCCAATAGACTGAGCATAGCCTATCTAGATTTGTACCAAAAGCTAAGAACTGAATTTAATGAACTTTTAATGAACAATCTTTTGTCTCCTAACATCGTGCCCTGATACTTGAGGACAAGTGACGTCAAATAAAATTGAACTCGCAACTCGGGGCTCCCAATACCTTGCTACTGCCTTGTCATTGCTCGTGCGTACATTTCTATGCAATTGATTTGTACACATGTCTGTTTTCGGGCGTCTTGACCGCTTTCTCAAGACTCTACCAACCATTTGCTATCCGCATGGCTGACATCCATTTATCAAGGCCAACCTTTATAATAGTCTTGGTATTTGTATCTCATAGTATCTCATAGTGTAGATAAATTACGTTAGACCGCGGAGCTGATGAAGCATTTGAGCTCTCTTGCTCCCTTCGATCATGCCCTACCGATCAATAACCAGATCTACAACATACATATGTCAAAGCCCGCAGACAGGCTAGCAATTAAGCTTTTACAAGCCACAGCTACCTTCATCAGGGGGAACACAGTTATCCAATTGGTCGCTCGATACATGTCGTCTTGGTTTCAGGCTACAGAGGCCTTGATTGGCACAGGCATCCACGCTATATTCAGCTCAGGGTTTCTTTAACGGCTTGACAGGTACAGAGCGTGTCTAACTTGCACATAGGTGCCGGAGAGACATTCTAGAAGCTTGCTGTGATGTTTCCCGATGTGTTCTGGAAAGGGTCTTCACAACCATTGGTCTCGGACTCTCGGATTTGGAAGCCGAGGGCTAAGAGCAGCTCGCAGTATTGATACAGAACCAAGAAAGACATTTCCACTATTAGTGATATTATATCTTCCATTCTGTCCTTTCTCCTGCATTGTCATCTAACTTTACTGTCAAGTCTGTAGAGAATTGAGATGACTGCTGGGGTCTTGCGCCTGTCGTGTAGAACCATATCGGCTTATCCTAGCTTCACCCCTGTGCACGCCGGTAAACGGCTTCCCACAGACCCCGCGATAAACACTCTCCGATAACGGCTGCAATCAACTCCCAAATCCTCTTTATCAGCTGAGTCCAGATAATGCACGTCGTCACCAGACCCAGAACGCCCAAAAACCGTAATCAAAGATCTTCGGGTTACGCTTGCGGCTACGCTAACCTTCCAGCAAGGCTCCACTTGAGCACGGATGGGGAGACGATAGCGCTAAAATAGCGTCCAGTTTTCTCAGTGCCAATCATTTGGGTATCAACATCGGGAGGTCTCCCGGTGTCGCATTCGCAGCGTCACCAGTCTATTTTTGCATTTCTGGCTATTATCGACATTTCGAAGGCGTTAAGCGTAGGCGCATCACGAGACGGTGGTGGCCGGATATCGAACGACGATGATTTTGGAGGCTCGGAATGGGGGAATACTTATAGAATGACGCCTCAATTGCTTCGGTCTTATCAGCAATAGCTTCAATTCTTCTCAATTGTGTACCTAGCGATGAGCGTCTCCAAATCTGAACCAATCCTAATTGTTGGAGGCGGTGCCTTTGGTCTCTCAACTGTCGTGCACCTGCTCAGAGCTGGCTACAAAGATATCACCGTTCTCGACAAAGATGAAGAGATTCCTTCTCGATGGTCTGCTGCAAATGATTTGAACAAAATCGTGCGCGCAGAATACGAAGACCCTCTGTACCAAGATCTTACAGTGGTAAGTTGTCCCCAAATTACCCCAAATCCAACATTTTACTGGATCAATGCTAACGAATTGACCAATCAGAAAGCCATTGAGGCCTGGCAGACGCCCCTGTTCGCTCCGCATTTCCACCAAGTGGGCTTCCTGCACTGTGTTTCTGGCAAAGCACCCAAAGAAGCGCTCGACACGCTGAATCGATTCCGCGCTGCTGCTGAACGAGACCCTCGCATGAGAAGTCACCTTTCGCCGCTTGATAGCCAGAAGGATATATCAGATGCTGTTTGGCAGTACAAGGACAGCGCGTTTCCTGGTTGGAATGGATACTTCAACAAGTTCGATGGGTACGCGCATTCAGGTAACGCGTTGAGGTCCATTTTTCTAGCGACACGGGCCCAAGGCGTGAAGTATATCCTTGGTGCAGCGGGCGCTGTGTCTGAGATCGTTTACGAGACAACCTCTTCTGGCCGAAAAGCAAAAGGCGTCAAGACCACTGGCGGACTATTCTACCCTTCTGATCTGGTCATCGTCTCCGTCGGCGCAGCTGGCGCGAAGCTCGTCCCCGAGATCGGGAAGCAACTCGTCGCAAAGTCATGGTCCGTCGCTCATCTTCATCTGACCGATGACGAAACCTCTGCGCTGCGTGGTATCCCAGTGACATACGCGCGTGATCTCGGTTTCTTCTTTGAGCCTGATCCCAAGACGAATCTCCTCAAGCTATGCCCTATGGGCGGTGGCTTCATCAACACTGATCCCAAGACTGGAATTTCGCATGCACCTACAGACTTGAAGCAGAGTGCTTTCCTACCGGATGGTGATGAGAAGCAACTCCGTGAGCTTGTGCGACAGACGCTTCCTCAGTTCGCTGATCGACCGTTTGTTAAGAAGACGCTTTGCTGGTTCGCTGATAAAGCTGATTCGGACTTTATCATCGATTACGTACCCAACACATCTTCGTCGGTGCTATTCTTGTCTGGAGATAGTGGTCATGGGTTCAAGTTCTTCCCCATTTTTGGCGGGTTTGTGAAGGATCTGTTGCAGTCAGAGAAGGGAGAGCAGCCTGAGGCAAGATGGAGGTGGAAGAGCCCCAAGACTGATGGAGAAAAGGGCGACTGGGGCGGTGCTGTGAGTTGGAGACTCGGTAACTCGACCGAGCTCGTTGATATACAGCCTGTTGGTCAGACCAAGCTCTAATGTCTGGGCAATTGTTCTCCATCTAGAGTTTCTTGTTTTCTAAAGTACTTGCTAGCTCACTTAGATAATACTACTCCATCGCCATTCTGGCCTTTTTCATTCAATATCCGTTCGCTTCTTGTGAGTTTCGTTGGTCTTTCAGTGCATCAGAGTTAAGGAATATTTCTCAGGATATTGGCTTCTCTATTCGGCTTTACCTTTCGTCGTGGCATCCTGTGATCCCGCAAATGTTGGATCCTAGTAGAATGAGATAACATATGTATTGAGTCATGCCAGAGTCTGTAGCAACTATAGCATGATAACTTGCACATATTTTCGCCTCCAAGTCTTTGCCAAGACTCGATTCCAGGGTAAGCAGCTCCACAGGGCAGCTCTCGGCCTTGGCCAACCGAAGGTCACCATTGCCCAAGGAACAACTACAGATACCTCGACTTTGGTTACTTCTCCAAGGCTTCTAGAATACGAAAAGAAAATTGACTCATGAGATTCGTTACCCTCTCAGCATATTCCTCAGAGCGAACCTCAGAGCCAGGAGGCAGCTCCCAAGTGACTCGGCCGATGCGTCCGAGCTTTCGCAGTACGTGACTGGCCAGAGCTAACTTCTAGGCCCATAGTAATTACCGGGAGCCCTGCCGGTCACTGCGGACGGTGTCCCGGGGCCGAGACGCAGAGGGGCAACCACTCAAACCCTCCATTTTCGGAGAAGCCTTTGACACGTCGGAAGACATTCGCGATAGAACCCCACTTCAGATGAGGTGATAATCATCCTGCTTTTAAAGAACAACGATTGAGTCAAATATCTGCATCAATTCAAATATTGTCAACAACAAGTTACGTTTTCACCACAATCAATTCATCAATTACATACTCAATATCATCATCATGGGTTCCCTCAACCCTGCACCCTCTCAGCAACCCCATGTTCCAAGGTAAGCCTCCATCTCAAATCTTCAATCACCATCTCATACTGACATTTCCAGCCCCGGTGTCTGGTGTCCAGCAGTCACCTTCTTCAACCACTCAGACGACACAGTAGACCATGCCTCGCAAGCAAAATACTTCGCCCATCTCGCCGACTCGGGCCTAAACGGCCTTATCGTGATGGGCTCCAACGCCGAAGCCTTCCTCCTCACCCGCGAAGAACGCTATGAGCTCATCGCCCTTGCTCGCAAGACAATCGGCCCTGACTTTCCCCTCATGGCCGGTGTCGGAGCTCACTCTACTAAGCAGACTCTGGAGCTTGCTGAAGATGCTCACAAGGCTGGCGCCAATTATCTCCTGGTGCTGCCTCCTGCGTACTTTGGCAAGGCGACGAGTATGAATGTTGTTAAGCGCTTCTTTTCCGAGGTTGCGAAGAAGTCGCCGTTGCCGGTTGTTATCTATAACTTTCCTGGTGTGACTAATGGTGTTGATATTGATTCTGAGACGATTGTCCAGATCTACGAGGAGAGCAAGAAGTCTCATCCTAGTGGAAAGTCAAACGTCGTCGGCGTTAAGTTGACCTGTGGCTCCGTTGGAAAGATCACCCGTCTTGCAGCTCAAATTCCCTCCTCAGAATTCTCTACATACGGCGGTCAATCTGACTTCCTCATCGGCGGTCTAGCAGCCGGCAGTGTAGGATGCGTCGCAGCCTTTGCCAACGTCTTCCCAACCCTTACATCCAAGATCTACGCTCTGTACAAGGAGGGAAAGTTCGAGGAGGCACTGAAGTTGCAACAACTTGCTGCTCTTGCTGAGCGACCTTGCAAAGCGGGTGTTGCTTCTACAAAGTACGCCGTTGCTGTGTTTTCGGCAAGGTTGGCGGGTGTGGAGGGGGCTGAGGAAAAGCTGGCACCGAGACATCCGTATGAACCTGTTGGTGAGGCTGTCAAGGCCAGTGTTAAGAGTATCATGAAGGAGGCGGGGGATAAGGAGGAGGAGTTGCTTAAGACTTGGACGGATCGTGTCAAGGGACGCTTGAACTAGATAGAGGGGAAAAGTCTGAATATTGAGAATAATAGAGCTGTGACTGACATGAGATGAGACATGCAAGTGACGTGATGCCTTCGGAGGAAACGCCCGTTGACCGTGTTCTTCCAGGACTGTTCCCCGGATTGTTGGATCACCCTGCAGCCGAACAGCGGGAGAACAACGGCGAAGACTTCCATCGAGTTTCCATGAGTCAAACGTCAACGTATTGGGGTGCATGCACATCTGTGGACCTGTTGCGTCGATTGTGTGACATGCCCAACCCATCCTAGTCCATCTCATCCGGGGAGGCCGTGGTCAAGCGCACGGTGCCTCGATTATCAGTTCCCCATGTTCTGGCCCAACTAAAACAACCAGGGTCAAAGCCTAATCCGCTATCAAAAACGGCGACACCCAGCAGCTGTCCCACTGCAAAGTCGTTATCAACAGTGCACCTCCACTTGGTAAAAGCCCCCGAAACTCACCTCACTTATTACTCTGGAGTGAAAAGATAGCGATTCTACCCCGCATACCACCATCTTCTTCCTTTCTCCTTCTGAAGAGTGTCTCGATTCCCGATTATTCTCCCGTACTCTCGTCTTTATTTACCCTTTACAGCATAGTACTCGTGACCCAGTGGCGGCTGCTCTAACCCCAACATTACAGCAGGGGCAAAAAACCGCTGCAGCGCTCTGAGCTTAAGCTAACGAAACCTTCCTTTCCCCGCCAACCACCGAAACAATTTCCTTCCATCTCATCAGCGCCTTTGTTCTTCATCATACGATTCGTTGCGATGGCGCCTGGATCGACGCATGCAAGGAAAACGTCCACGGCTGCAGGATCGGGTCGCGTTTCCAAGAGATCTGATAATGCGTGAGTACGGCGCTGAGATCCGAATCCCCTGTATCCGCACTGAGTTTCCCCTCACCTTGCAACGTCAACCTCACCTCACTCACCGAACATCAACATTTGGGAGAATGTTACTAATGGGGAGACCAGGTGCTCGCGATGTCGCAAGCAGAAAATAAAATGCTCAGGCTCACATCCCTGTGACGCGTGCAAAAAGCGCAAATTGTCTTGCGAGTTTGACCAACGCGATCAAAAGGTCCTCGTCACGCGTGGGTAAGCTCACCGCAATCGACCCTTTGCGAAATGACGTATTGATGGCTTTAAGGTTCATCCTGGATTTACAACAACGCGCTGCGACGAGTCAATCGAGTACCGGGACGGCCGAGTATATCACGCCTGGGTCTTTAGATACAAACATCAATGTTGGAGGACCTTCTGATTCAGGTATGTTTGATGGTCTGGTGGAAGGCAATAGCTGATGATGATAGTTGAACCTCCGCCACATTTGCCTTCGCCTGGAGGAAATGTCTCTGCTTCGCTGCCAACGGAGGATTCGCTCCTTGGGAGTCGTAGTAGCACCAACAGCAGTGGGAAGGGACTGGACCCCATCGCGTCAGCACTGGTGAATCCATTGTCATCCGGACAGTCCAAGTTTATGGTCTCAGCGCAAGGTCGAGAATGTAAGTACTCCTCGCTTCCAGAGGGCTTGAGCTGACATTTCAGTCTATCTCGGAACATCATCAAACTGGTCCTTTACCCGACGCGTCCTCAGTCTCACTCACGAGTACATTCACCAAAGCCCAATCTCGGTCGACAACCTACTTTTCGACGGCTTGGCATACGACCTTGGATGGGACGGCTCTCGAATTACTCCAGCACTGGATCCGCCGATTATGCCCAGTCATGACCATGCAGTTTTCCTAATCAATACAGTCAAGTTTCACTGCGGCCAGCTATTCCATCTATTCGACGACGAGACGTTCACGGCTTATCTACACGAATTCTATGCGGATCCGAGCACTCATATCGCAGCTGCAGGCCTTCCCTACATCCACCTTCTTCTCATCCTGGCTTTTGGCAAAGCTTTTGCCGAGAACAACAACTACCAAGCAAAGAGACCCCCTGGCGCTGATTACTTCGTCACGGCCCTCCGACTTCTACCAAGCATTCATATTCTTGTTTACGAACCACTGATATCGACAGAGATCTTATGTTGTATAGCTCTATACTTTGAGTCTCTCGACTACAGACACTCATCACATGGATTTGTACGCTCCTCAACCTGCTTTGCCGGCTTGAGCTAACCTTTGACAGATTGGACAAGCCATGAGAGTTGCACTCGGGCAAGGGATGCACACAGACATGCCAGTGGAGCAATTAGGAGACCGCATTGTTGAACGAAGCCGAAGAATATGGTGGACCGTTTACGTATTAGACCGCGAGATGACATCTCTGATGGGCCTACCGCAATCCATTCATGACGACGACATCCATCACCAGCTCCCACACTTTGACGGATCAGCGCAACGAGTAGCGGCTCTTCATATGCAGATTCGACTTTGCCGGACAATTGCGTCGGTTGGAAGAGGTGAGAAGACTTGTCGCATTACTTGTACAAAGCTGACTCGTTGTTAGGAGTGTATGGAGCCAATGGCAGGCTGAACAAGAAGTTTCTGCTCAGCACCAAGAAGGTTCTCGAGAACATCGCCGGTCTTGCAGACGAGCTCCAGCAGCAATTCCCTCTCGGTGCAGATAAGGCGGTAAACGGCGTTTCAAGGGTAGCGGGATACCTCCACACTCTATATCATCAGGTAGGATCATTGTTCTGCAAGTCAACGACCCGTGCTGACATCTACAGTGCATCGTCCTTGCGACAAGACCTCTACTACTCTGCTTCCTCAAAATCCGCTTCGAAACCCCAGACTCCATAACTGAAGCCCTCAACTCATCCCAAACTGTCTGGAACCTGATCAAGATGTGTTTCGACTCTTCCTACCAAATGATCAACATTCTTGGCTGTTTGCAAAGTCAAGGTCTGCTTGGTAAATCATGAGATTGATCTCGTCTCCGCCATATGCTAATTATTATCCAGAAGCGTTTCTGCCCTTCGACCTTGAGTCGCTTTTCGTGTCGAGCTTCAACCTCCTCATCGCGCCAGTCCTTGATCCCCGATTCTCAGAATACGACGCTACGTTCCGACATAAGACGCATATCATCTTTAACGAGATGATAAGTAAGGGCAATCTCATCGCCATGTTTCGAAGGTCGGAGTTGCAGCAGCTTGACGATATGCTGGGTCGACTAGCGCGTGAACAATCTGACACAACGCCGATTCCGATTGACGGACAGATTATTGGAGGGACGATCGGCGAGGGTGAAGGTGGGCTGAATGACCTGAATGATGACAATGAGACAATGGATTCGATGTTGCCTGGTATGGATGATTTGGGAATGGATGCGTGGTTTACAACTGCGCAGATGATTGATATGGCGAATTCGATTGCGAACAGCGATACTGAGTTCTTGTCACACACGATGGTGGAACATGACATTTGGTGAAGAGCATGGGGTGACATAAGTACTGTTGGAGTTTAGGTATTGATGGTGTTGGTGACAAGGATTGAAACTTTATGAAGGGATAATGGCGAGCATAGTGATTGGGACCTTTGGGGAGTTTTAGAAGCAGAGAGATTATTCTTCTACGCTCCTGGTATAATGCAAGGAATAAGAGTTATATGCACGTATCGATAAAAGCTATAAGCTACAGGAAAGTGTTTCAAAGAACGCAACAGGGTATCTTTAAGCGGCACACTCAAAACCCAGACATCCATCATCCGACAGCTTTCTCCAACTTCTCTCGCAACACCATCCATACCTTTCGTACTTGTCCGCCACCATTAACCCATTCCTCCTTCTTCCTCTGCACATCTTCCAAACTTCTCAAAGACTCCACAGCTCGTTGTCCTTCGATATCCTTGCTAGAGAACCAAGTTCCATGGAGACCATACGGCACTCGTTGCGGAAGCCTGACTTTGGCTACGACATCACGCATGTCCTTTGCATCGAGAATCCAAAGCTCAGATTGAGCAAATGGAGGACAATCACCTGAGGGCAGGAGTTGAGCCTCGTCGAAGACGTAGAAGAGCAGATACCCATCGTCTTCATCAGTTGAGGAAGCTCTAGGGACAAACCGCGGCTCTTGAGCGTAGTGGTTCGGCGGGAGACGGAATATCTTTATAGGATCGTCCTTCTTTTGTTCCTCAAGTATCTCCCTGACTGACCGTCTATCGACGCAGCCAGTGACAGGAGATGTATTCATCTTCTTCCCTCGTTGGATGAGGGTCTTGGCATCCATCTTGACAAGAAGATCGACCTTGTCAGCTCGTCCGAGAGCAACGCCAAAACAAGAGGTTGATGTGCTGCAGCCGTAGATGTAGCGAGCCTCTTGCATCTCTCGGTCTGGGCGAACGGAAGGAAACTCAAATGGTATAGCCGAAAGAGCCCACTGGCTTTTGACATTGTTTTGGGACTTTGTCGCCATATCGAATTCGTAATAGTACAGCCGGCATTGGTCGTAGTCGTCTGACTCTGCAGTGGAGAAGTAATCAGTGAGGCCAATTGCTTCTCCGGGTGACTCGAGAGCAGGGGCCTCTTTATATCTGCAGGTCTTTTCCTTTTCGTCTGGCCAGTCCCGTGCTCGGGCAGACCTAGACCTCACTGGTGGCCGAATATTCCCTGCTGTATAAACTAGCGTGGAAGAAGTCATCCGACACGCAAGCAGGTTAACAGAGACTCCCCCTTCGTTGGACTGAGAATCCCAAGTATTCGCAGTATGAAAGATACAGCATGGCGCTGTATGAAACCACCACACACTGGATGGTTGATGGCGCGGGAACACTCCAAACCTTGAAGGCTTCGTCGGGTCGTATGCTACAACCTCTTTGCCTTTCATTGTATTGAGAGGATCGAGGCTTAGAGGAAGATCCATTATGATAGTATGACTTTGAGACGCTCCAAAGTCGTGCATCATCCGAGCACCAGAAACCCCCAAGACCGGCTGATTCACAAGTCTGTGACTGGAAGCTTTTCCGTTGCTCTTCGGAAGGACTGAGTAGTGCACGTATGGGGGCATAAAAGTGTTATGATATAGAAGCATCTCTCCAGTAACAGGGTCGACTTTGGGATGCCCTGTTGTCCATTCCTTCATAAAGCTGAAGAGCCCGCTGCCGCCGAACGGAGAGTCGTTACTGCTTGCTGGAGATGTCTTGGCCTCTCCCTCAGCTCGAACGCCGTCGAACCAGCCGACAGTATCCAGAGAAGGAAGCTGTATCCTCATTGGCGGACCACTTTCGCATGTCGCCAAAGCCCTCCCGTCGTGATATAACACAGCAGTATTGGCGACACTAATGCGCTTAATGGCTTGTTGAGATCCAGGAAGATTCGAGAGAATGACCAGGAATATCGTCCTGAAGGTCGCGAACATGATCTGAAACATAGTCGATAGCGGGTTCACCAGCGTCGTGATGCTTGGCATGATCGGCGATACAACAGAGGTCGTCTTTCTGGATAAGTACAAATCTGTCAAGATATACTGATTGACGAATTCTGGTATAATTTTCCCATCCGTGGAGGTCTTTCGGAACGCGACGCCAGAGAGCATACCGTCGCCGTCAAACCAATGGGCATCTTTGCCAAGGTCTTGGTGGCTAACGGGATTGCCGCCATTGCGAACGTACTGACCACCAGTAAGTTCTGGCGGTATGCATCCGCTATATGTGCATGGAGTGAGATTTGTTGTTTGATGGATTGGAGCAAAGTTGCCAGTGAGATATCTATTAAATGTGAGTCTTGTGAGCTTGCATAGTTCGATAGACTTACGGGTGACGAAGTGGCGGGGCGGCATTCTCGTCTGACTGAGACATTGGCGTTTGTATGAGAGAATCCTGTTGTAGGAACTTCATGTTGATATGTGGACTATGCTATTAGGTGGTATCGAGTCGCGATAGTATGAGAGTCTGGTAAATGACGCGCTACAGATCAAACGAAGATAGGAATAGACAATTAGTATTTGGAAAGACTTTCAAGCTACATCGCGAGATGAGTCCAATCAAAAGCGAAAATGGAAATGGAATTATGTCAAAGCATATGGTATTCCACAGAAGCTATACAGAATACATCTATCTACAGCCAGCAGACCACCAGCAACTTAACTATATAACCCAACAAGATCGAGATGATCAGACAAAGACGTAGGTCGCATCAATCGATGGATAACTCGGCACGAAATGGAGATGTCCATCCATCAAAACCACTAGCACGATCTGTCATTTTCGCTAACCGCGTCATAAACAAGTTTCATCTTCATCACGGTAACGGCAATGTCAAAAAGACCGAGTATCCCGAGCAAGGGTCTCAAATTAATTGATGACAAGTAGACTAGATACCCAAAAAAGTTGAAGAAAAAAGTCGTGACGTCAACGAGTCCCTGAGATGTAACATGACAGAAAACTGCTCTCCACTTACACCACAGCATAGTGCTAGATAGCGTTCAAGGTGGGGGAGATTATTGTCACCCAAGAAAAGCGGACAGGGGTACGGTGTCGCATGAAGGGCTGTGTTAGTATCTGAAAAACAAACTGTGGACACACGCACCACTCAAGCTCCGACTTCTTCCTGAACAACCTTTTCCTTTCAATTTTTTGACTCTGGCTTTATTTGAAGC